>JAXDRA010001026.1:0-12999 GCA_034190875.2 Urechis unicinctus
TCTGCACTGGAGGCAATCACAGGGAGTAATTTACGTAATGGTTTTATTTTAAATGTTGTGCTTTTATATTCTCAATTGACAGATCGTGGCAAGGATATTTTGTTTGTATGGGTACCAAGCCATGTTGGTATCCCTGGTAATGAAAGGCAGACAGAGCTGCCAAGGAAGCCCTCAACATGAATGTGACTGAGGTTAAAGTCCCCTTTACAGACTTTAAACCTCAAGTCGTCCAATTTTTTAAACAGAAATGGCAGGACCAGTGGGATGAATCCATCCCAAACAAACTTCACGAAATTCAGCCCTTACATGGGGAGTGGCCACAGAGCTGCAGAGAGAGCAGAAAAGAGGAGGTTATTCTTGCTCGCGCTCGTATAGGACACACCTATACAACTCATGCCTTTCTACTAAGGGATGAGCCCATCCCTGAATGCATTCCTTGTCAATGTACCTACACCGTCAAGCACATTCTCATTGAATGTGCTGATTTGATTTTGATCCGAAATCGCTTCTTCCGGGTTCAAACCCTTTCAGAATTGTTTGAAAGGGTGAATCCATACAAGATACTTGGATTCATAAGAGAAATTGGACTTTTCTATAGATTTTAGACCATACAATTCTCAAATTATTATATATAATTCAATTAATATAATTCAATTAATACTAATATCCCTTCGTACTCGTATTTACCCCTCCTTAAGTAGGCACCATATAACACACTAGTGTTGGTGTGCCGTTAAACCCTATACTTACCTTACCTTACTTTACTAACATGCTCATATACAAGTGCTGCATTGCTAGTATATCCCCATGCATTTGCTCTCTATTGCAGACATCTGTTTTGCTAAGCCCATTGCTTTCAACTTTACTCGTAATGTAACGTTTGTATTGTCACCCATGGGAGTGCTGCCCCCTGTGGGTCCGGGGGTAGAATAGACCCACTGTATCCTCCTGCATGTCGTAAGAGGCGACTAATAGGGGGCAACCTGTTGGCCGTGGGTTGCGACTCGTGTCGGAGGAAGATGGGATCCTGGTGGTTGAGCGGAGCGGTCCTTGCGAGGGCTATATCTGCAACACACCACTTTGGCCCGGATTTCGCCTAGACGAGAGGGTGGGTTGGCCTGGCCCATTCCTATCGGCTGGTGGCGTCGTGCCCTGGGACTACCCATCACATGCATTTGGCATCTTCCTTCATGACATTCATTTACTTCATGGACCATTTCTCATTTCATTGGCTTCACTAGTCCCAGAAGGCGGCTGCTTAATCAGGTCAATCGGATTCCATTAAGGGTGTTATGGTGCGCCTCTACGAGCTCAGCACCTTGCCAGTGTCTGGGCTCTATGGGTTACGTATTGTATCACTTTTTATGGGGGACGAGTATATCACCTGTGTAGCCCTGGCATCTTTAAGATGTCCCTTTATTGGGCTCCGGGCGGGTGGGGAGCACAGGTGATGAATTGTTGTATTACTATGTCTTCCTCTCATACTGGCCAAAAACGAAGGCATTTAGATGAAAATGAAACTGAAACTGAAAACTGGCCAAGATTTCTTGTGCTTGAAAGAACCGACGGGAGTTTAGAGAAAGTTTCATTCATTGTTCTATTTAAAGGAATTTGTGGTGTTGCCGGCACTCCCAAAACCCTAAAACTTTTGCGATCTGGGCTTTATCTTGTCGAAACTTCAAAACCAATTCATTCCAAACTTCTTCTTCAGACCACCAAATTAGCGAATATCAATGTAAAATTCAGCCCCTCATCGAACCCTTAATACCATCAAGGGTGTTATAAAATCTTTCGAACTCAAATACTGCAGCGAAGAGAGAGATTTTGGAGGAATTGAAAAATCAAAATGTCAGTGAGGTAGCCAAAGTGCTCATTAATAAAAATGGAGAAAGGGTTCCCACAGGCACCCACATCCTTACTTTCAACACCCCTTACCTTCCAAACAACATTAAAATAGCTGGCCTGAACATCAAAACTGAACCATTCATTCCAAATCCTTTAAGATGCCACAACTGTCAAAGATATGGCCATTTTAAAACCAAATGTAATAGAACACCAATATGCCCCAAATGCGGTGATGAGCACGGGGAGCAGGATTGCAAAGCACCATTCAAGTGCGCAAACTGCTCCGGTGCTCATCCCGCATACTCTAAACGCTGTTCCATTTGGCAAATCGAAAAACAAATTCAAACACTACATATCACCCAAAAACTTTCTTTCCCTGAAGCGAGAAAAATAGTAGAGTGCCAAAATTCAACTTCTTCCAGACCTTCATATGCTAGTACTGCAGCAGCACCTACTAAAATAACCAAATCTGTTGGTACACAAACAGAAAGCCACCCTCCGGAACGACCCCCTTTCAAAGCCGGCGGTCCCCCGGCAGAGCAGGCAGGGCCGGGCACCCCCGCTGCCCCGGGGGTCAGTGGGCACATAACAGCAAACGGATACAATGGGAAATCTAAGCTCCCACGGTCTGTAAAATCCAAACTCACCAGGGTTCAGAACCCAGATTCTTTTGTTGGGCCCAACATCTATGGCCCATTGTCTACCATGGAGACTGATGAGGTCCCCCATGGCAGACACACATCATCAGGGGCCAATCGGGACCCTGGGTCTGTAGTGGCCCAGGGAACCTGCGGCCCCAGGAATGCCATGGGGACTGAGGTCCACCATGGCAGCAAACGTCCCGCCAAACCCCCTGATAGGTAATGGCGGGCATTATACAATGGAATTGCCGAGGACTTCGGAATAATCATGAAGAACTTCTTACTTTACTCAACAAAAATAATGGTATTGCAGCCTGCCTTCAGGAAACATTTCTGAAGGCAGAAAATAAATATAGCTTGAAAGGCTATAAATCTTACCATAAATTTGGAGGCACTGGGGAACGAGCTTCTGGCGGCTCGTCCATTTTAATCAAGGATTGTATTCCCCAGAAGGAAATAGAACTCAATACAAACCTTCAAGCAGTAGCAGTAAATATTACCTTAAATAAGTCCATCACACTTTGCTCCCTTTACTTACCGCCAAGCCGAAATTTTACACGGGGAGAACTGGACAACATCGTGGCCCAGTTGCCAGAGCCAGTTCTCCTCATGGGTGATTTTAATGCCCACAACTCTTTATGGGGCAATACACATGATGATGGAAAAGGTCAAATTGTAGAAGATTTCTTCATTTCTCACAATCTCTGCCTTTTAAATGACGGCTCAAATACATACATCCATCCAGGCTATGGCACACACCCACCGCAATAGATCTTTCTTTCTCTTCTCCTTCTTTGTTTCTCGACCTTGCATGGGAAGTTGGTGTCGATGATACCTGTGGAAGTGACCACTTCCCCATTCTTATCCACCTAAACCCTCCGTTACCACCAGAGTCACCTCCAAAGTGGCAGCTGCATAAAGCAGACTGGCCCTCCTTTGGATCTCTGTGTGGGGAGGCTATCCACAGGGATAAGATGCAAGGGCGAGATACACACATCGATACATTTTGTGCTAAACTGCTTGAAATTGCCTCCAAAACTATTCCGAAGTCCTCGGCAAAGCCCAGGCGCATCCCAAAACCATGGTTTAACCAAGACTGCCAGGACGCCATCAACCATAGAAAAAGGGCCCTTAAGTTTTTTCAAACTCACCCAACCCATGCAAACCTGGCATCATTCAGGGGGCAGCGAGAGCGAGAGCTCGGCGGGTCGTTAAAGAAAGTAAAAAGAATTCATGGAAAACTTATATATCAAAATTAAACTCGAAAACATCAATCAAAAAGACATGGGAAATGGTCCGCAAAATAAGTGGAAAAAACACCTCTTCCACTTCTTCTTACCTTCTAACACCAGATGGTAATGAAGTAAAAAACAAACAGGAAATATCTAACATCATAGCGGACACAATAACCATGAATTCTTCCACTGCTAATTATACTGAAAAGTTTCAAAGACATAAACAGATAACTGAAAGAACAAAAATTAATTTTAGGTCAAACAACGACGAAAATTATAATGTTCCTTTTACTTTAGAAGAATTGAAAGAATCTTTGAAACTCTGCAAGGACACTGCAGTAGGACCAGACGATGTTCATTACCAACTTCTTAAACATCTTCCAGAAGAGTCCTTGTATGTCTTATTAGACATATACAATCACATATGGAGCAGTGGAGAATATCCGGACTCATGGAGAGAGGCTACCATCATCCCTCTCCCAAAGTCCGGAAAAGACCCAACCAACCCGTCGAGCTACAGGCCCATCGCTCTCACGAGCTGTCTCTGTAAAACCATGGAGCGAATCGTTAACAAGCGTCTTATGTGGTACTTGGAAACTAATAATATAATAAATGAACATCAATCTGGCTTTAGAAAAGGCCGATGTACCACAGACAACCTTGTTAAGTTAGAGTCTTATATTAGGGATGCATTTTTAAAGGGGGACCATGTCGTGTCTGTGTTTTTCGATCTTGAGAAAAGCATATGACACGACATGGAAATATGGGATTTTAAAAGATCTACAAGAAGCTGGTCTTCGAGGTAATATGCCACTATTTATACAAAATTTTTTAAATGATAGATTTTTTAAGGTAAGAATTGGGACATCACTTTCGGACCAACATGGTCAGGAAATGGGGGTCCCACAGGGCAGCATTCTTTCTGTCACACTTTTCAATCTAAAGATCAATAGCATCACAAAAGTTCTTAAACCTGAAATAGAAAAATCACTTTATGTAGACGATTTCCTTATATCTTACCGATCCAGCAGTATGACCACCATAGAACGCCAGCTACAAATCAACCTTAACAAAATTCAGAAATGGGCAGATGAAAATGGTTTCAAATTTTCTACTACAAAAACAGTTTGTGTACATTTTTGTCAAAGAAGGGGCCTTCACCCTGACCCAGAATTAACCATCAATAAAAATCCCGTCCCTGTTGTGGAAGAAACCAAATTCTTAGGTATCATATTTGATTTCAAAACTGAATTTTAAATCCCATATTAATTACATCAGGAATAAATGTCTCAAGGCAATGAATCTTCTTAAAGTAGTGTCCAAGCTGGACTGGGGAGCTGACAGGCAGGTCCTGCTCAGACTCTACCGGTCCTTGATAAGATCAAAGCTTGACTATGGCTGCATCGTTTACGGTGCAGCTCGAAAATCTTATCTAAAACGACTGGACATAGTCCAGAATCAGGCTCTGAGGATTTGCCTTGGGGCATTTCGAACATCACCCATTGAAAGCCTCCACACTGAAGCCAATGAAATGCCTATCCATCTAAGAAGAAACAAACTGGCCCTCCAATATGCAATTAAAATAAAAAGCAATCCAGATCACCCTGCCTATGACATTATCTTCCATCCCAAATACCAAGTAATATATGAAACTAAACCTAATGCCATACCACCTCTTGGCATCCGTATTCAAGAATCGCTAAACAACATATCCAATAATTTAGACATTATTGCTCCAAACAAAATTCCCGAAACACCACCCTGGCAATTGAACACACCAACAATAGACACATCCCTTACCAAATATGATAAATTAAATGCAAATGACCTCTTGATGAAATTTCATGAAATAAAAGAACATCACAAAGACAAGATACTTATTTATACTGATGGATCCAAAGATGCAAACCGTGTGGGTGCTGGAGTCGTGTTCGGACCTCAGACCCACAAGAAAAGACTGCCTGGTGCAGCATCTGTTTTTACAGCTGAAGTTACCGCAATAAGGATGGCATTGGGCCTTATTGCTCACCATCCCAATGCGGATTTTACAATTTTTAGTGATTCTTTATCTGCCCTGGAGGCAATTGGGAATAAGTTGTTATCGTGCCATATTGTTGTAGATATTTTAGAAAATCTTACTCGTTTATCCATGCTGGGTAAAAATGTTGAGTTTGTCTGGGTACCCAGTCACATAGGTATCCCAGGCAACGAAAAAGCCGATAGGACTGCAAAGGAAGCCCTACATGAGCCAGTGTCTGAAACCAAGATTCCCTTTACAGATTTTAAACCTCAAGTCGTCCAATTTTTTAAACAAAAATGGCAGGACCAGTGGGATGAATCCATTCCAAACAAACTTTACGAAATCCAGCCTCAACTTGGGGAGTGGCCACACAACTGCAGAGAGAGCCGAAGAGAAGAGGTCGTTCTTGCTCGCGCTCGTATAGGACACACCTATACAACTCATGCCTTTCTACTAAGGGATGAGCCCATCCCTGAATGTATTCCTTGTCAATGTGCCTATACTGTCAAGCACATTCTCATTGAATGTGCTGATTTGATTTTGATCCGAAATCGCTTCTTCCGGGTTCAAACCCTTTCAGAATTGTTTGAAAGGGTGAATCCATCCAAGATACTTGGATTCATAAGAGAAATTGGACTTTTCTATAAATTTTAGACCATACAATTCTCAAATTATTATATATAATTCAATTCATATAATTCAATTAATACTAATTTTTAGTTAGTTTTAACCCTTGACTCCTTATCCTTTCGTACTCGTATTTATCCCTCCTTAAGTAGGCACCATATAACACACTAGTGTTGGTGTGCCGTTAAACCCTATACTTACCTTACCTTACCTTACCCATGGGAGTGCTTGAACCTTTAGTTTTGTTTTATAGTTTCTCAATGAACATCCCGTAATACATTGGCAAACGTCTGTTCTTTGCGCTACACCTATAGCCCTACACGTACGATTACAGCAAAGCGACAATGCGACATGATTTTGTATACACACTGGGCTGTTGACGACGACCGTGCTACAAAATAACAACGCCGGTCGTCATTTGGGAATAAATCAGGTTCCCATCTGTGCATTTGCTCCCCTCGTCCCTTCTTTCTACTTCATATTTACGGTTACATTGGCGGTGCGCTGTACATTAGATGGTTGCTTCCATGTCAAATTTGCACTGCATGGAGTTACATAATGCACAGCGAGGTCTGAAATACGCGCGATGTTATTGATGTGAGGACGAATGTTGACACCACCTAATGCTTTAACAATACATTAATAGCTACATTATAAGCTTTAATTACAACGGGTGCCTGATAACTAATGGGCCGGTAATTTCATCTTATTCAGGTTACCTATATTTCAGCGTTTGTTACTAGTAAGCACGATTAACTGAAATGTCCAAGCATTTTTGATGCATTCGTGTTTCTCTTCTATAACATGAGGGGAAGGGGGTGGTGAAAGATTGCCTCCAACGCAGATTGTTACAGCGCAAATATGCGAGACAAATTGTATTCACCAGATAGGCCATAATTCATAATGAATACTAAGACTAGCCGTGAATATGAAAGTTTTGGATAGGATGGATTGGCATGGATCCTGGATCAATTATGAGAATAATCTATATCGCTGTTGAGATGGAACACTGGTTGGACAGGGTAGGGAATTCATACGCCATGTTATCGATGGAAGGACAAATGTTGACAAGAGCTACTTAAATGACAGAATAGACTCACTGTAACCTCCTGCGTAAGAGGCCACAAATTAACCTGTTCGCCGTTGGTTGTGGTGGACAATGGGATCCTGGCGGTCGAGAGTGGTGTCCTTGCAAATGCAATTGCAACAACACACCACTTACGGGTACTTTAATGGCCTGGTTCAATTAATCGGCAGGTGGCGACATGCCCTAGGATAATCGTTTTCATTTGTGATTGTCAACTGCGTGTACTTTCCCATTTGTTTCATTTATTCTAGAATGCGGCTGTCCAATTAGGTCAATAATATACACCCAACCTTTTCTAGGCGCCATATAACACATTGTTGTTGGCGTACCATTAAACCCAATACTTACCATACTTACCCAGGCAAGTGATGCAATCCTTATTCATGAGTATGATATTATGGGAATACATTGGCATACATTTCCGCTGACTACGGCATTCATTGATCATGTTGGTTTTATAGTTAATAAATGTGTGATATTATAAGACTTACACGTAGCTTGATAGACCCAGGGGGATAACCTGGTGTATATAGCTGTATCGTTCTTTACGGGCATTGTGTTGCCCTTTGTCGACATCATTTGTCTGCAGTATATGCGACTATTGTAATGCTCGTTTATCTAACGACGATTCGGTTTAACATAGTTTGCCAATTCAATAGATTGCTCCTAATCAATATTGCGCCACAATATATTTTAGATACGACAATATTTGACTTCCATTGTCACCATTGGTCATCATGTAATGTACTGCTCTTCTGAGTCGAATGACTTCGAAGTAATCCATGCTGATGTCCAGTAACAAGAGATTTGCGTTCTGAAAGCCATCCATGCGATGTCCAGGATGTATTTGACAAAGACATCCCAACATAGATAAGACTCTTTGAGTGAATGCCTGAGAAACCAGCAGTGTTATAAGAATTGTAAATGAGGCAGAACACGACCGTTTAATTTATAGAAAGTCCGCGATGTTCTGCTGGATGCAGGCGGGTGTGTGTTAGCACGAAGCAACCAATTTGCAACTTGTCTGGAATCGATGTCAATCGTGCATAATGCATTTCTATCGCAGCTCTGAGTGACACCCAATAAATGTGACAGACCCAGTCGCTTTACATACACAAGGGAATTGACATACCTATTAGATATCTAACGCCTGGCCCCTGGCTAGATCGATTACTATCTCCTCATCATACCTAAAATATTGAGGACTCTGAATGTGCTCGTCTTAGCAAAGTTTGCGTCATCGGTCTACTTTGTTACTATATAACATAGTGCGAGATCAAACTTATACACTTGTAGTGAAGAACTATACACTTATACCAAATACCATTCTACCAGTGTTAATCACCCAAAATGCGATTTGCTTTTGTTACTGTTGACATTTTGTGCTGCTATTATGCTGACTCAACGTTTTTCACACAAATCCATGCAAATGTCCAGTTTCAACTTACAGGAGTGTTACACACATTTAAAGTTGATTCGACCCTGGGATGCGCGATAGAGTGTTCCCTGGTGTGGTGACAGCAGTGGGAGCTTTTCCATCGATAAAGAACATATTTGTAGGATCAGCATTCTCCGGCTGACGTCACCTGTACACGACACTAGTCTGGTGGTCAACGAAGACTTTGGAACTATGGTATTTGGCAATATGTCGGGTAAGAATGAAATGCTTTTGCAATATTGTTGCTAGAAGTGAAATTCACAATACCATTGGCCAATAAAATGCACGGTGTTAATTTCCGCTGTAAAAATCAGTGTTAACAAACAAACTCCTGTACTGGGCTGATAAAGATGGCTTAACGAAAGCATTAACCAAGTTAATAAACGTCCGCAAGTGCTCTCATTGTCACACAATTTTAGAAAGGAATCAAATTTTGGCTAGCTGACGGTTCGTCGCCATGTGAAGCCACTTCAGTGAGAATAAGTGAATCCAATCAGCGCACACGGGAGGCTTTATTATTTTACATTCACATTATGGTTAGTTTATGAGAGGGTGTAGTAGAACTGTCTTGGTTGTCGAACAATTTACATGCACTAGCACCCAGTCACGTTTGTATTTCCCCTGTTTTGAATTGCTATCACATTCGCCTTGAACCCCGAAGCAACTTAAGAAGCAGCATGGAAAAAGGTCATTATTGCCTAGATGTCGACTTGGAGTTACTTAGAAGCGACCCACGTTAGGGTTATTGTTCAAAGCAAGAATATTTGTTCACTATGATTTCGATAATTTTTGGTTGCTCTTGCAGTACAGTCTGGTTGCATCCTTGAAATATCCTCTTTCAATGCCCTCAAATCCCCAGCCTGAGACTCAACCACTCTTCCCAGTCTGGTACATGGTGATAGATCACAACAGTCACGTGGTGGGAATGAAAGTGGATGATTGGTTCAGGACGGGTTGCCAGGTGGACAGTCGGAAGCATCTCGGGTTCAAGCAAGCTTAAGCTATTCCATTAATATCCAGTGTGTATCGCTCTTAGAGTCAACGATATCTACTATGGGGAAATTGCTGTCAGAGCAAAGGTTTTAATTGTTGAGGTAACAATCTGTAAACAAGGGTCATGTGTAAGGGAAATAATTTGTTAAGTATACATATGGGTCACAAGAGCATAAAGGTCTGAATAAATTATGAAACAAAGAGGTGAAAATTGCTTCATGGAACTTTTGTAAATACCGGACTAACACTGTCAATGCAACCCGTCACAGCCCTAGTGCACCTGACTCAGTCGACCTTTCGTCCAATCAATCAAGACCAAACAGAATTCTAATTTAACAAAGTCCCTATGGAACACCCCCACCCAGATGAAATATTCTCACCCCAAGTCATGCCATCCGGCAAGACTGCATGTGAAAGAAATATGCTCACTAAAAGTATTTTTTTGAGTACGCTGATTGATTGCGCTGATCATCAACTGCAGTAAAACGGCTAATCTCGATAGCAGTAGAGACGTAGACTGTGAATCAAAATAGGGTTAATAACATAGTGGGGGAAGTAAAGCCTTATCATTTCATAAAATCTATATATCTATGCAATATGATACAAAGTATGTTGAAGACAAATGCCCGTTTGATATATTCAATTCTGTTGCTGCTAGCTTGTGTTTCCAGTTAAGCAGACATTGTTTTCCTATCATCGTACTTATCGAGTTCTAACATAATCCTCCATATGCCGTTCCTCTACTGATGCGCTACATAAAGTATGATCATTGGAAGCTACGTTGCGTACCAGATTATCTCTTTAGTGAATTGATCATATGCAAGTTTATATTAGTGTTGGCAAATGCTCATGCATAATTCCGATCCGGCTCGAATTTGGTGTGTGTGGTGAGTTAGCGTAGGGCGGCCTGAGGTGGAATGCGACGAATTCTAAAAACTATTACCACCAAAACAATTACAATTAGACAGGTCAATGTACATCATCATATATGGTGCACAGTGGTCTGCTACTTGCCGTGGCACTAACCCTGCCAATGATGTGTGTTGGACTGATAAAATAGATATAAATCTGCCTTGGTTACCGCGGGTGCGGGATTATCAGGGGAGTGTATAATCATTTGATTATAGATATAGGTTATCTGTGTTGAGTCGGTATTGAACAAATCACCAAACTATACTAGTATTGCGAAAGCCTTGCCACCGTACATCTTACATCCAACATGTATAACATATCCACCACCCAGTGAACAATCCCTATAGAGCGTACATACACACGAGCAGAGGTGCACCGAAAACCACAATGCATCACAAATCTACAATACACTACAGATCCGCCATTTGTAACACACCCACAATCAATAGACCACACATCAACTATATTATACACACACAACCAATATCACAGAGGAATAATCAAGCAAAGATCTCAGCTCAGTCTACATCCATTTTATATCAAAGATACACGGTACAACTCTTGTCCAATATGTTATAGATCCACCTTTCAATACTAATCGTCCATACATCTGAGCTACTACGCGTCAAAGAAGTCCAAACATCGGAGAACTTTTTAATCACTCTGAGACATATCATTAAGGTATGAGTCGGGTTGTCATTGGTGACGAATCTTCCATCGTCCCTTTGCTCTACTTCTAATTTGTATTGTAGATACATTACTCATGAGCTGCACTATACATGCGTGCCACGGTGTCAAATATGCTCAATAATACAAGGCCCGGTAATGAATATGCTATCGATGGAAGGCTAGATTGTTAGAACAACAACCTCTGATATACTCACCCTCATCTATTGATCACTTAATGTAGTATGGCGTGAGTTTGGGGTGTTGATACACGATGTGTATGTTTTAGTGCATGAAGCATGCACTATGCCCTACCAATGACACTGCCATTGAATAGAAGTAAGCAAGTGGTTCAAGCCAAAACCTAACTAAACCATGAGAATGATAAACTGATCACCCTGGTCATGTCATTCATTCTTGTGACTTACCTGTAGGTAGATAGGTACAAGGTGATTGCCAAGTGTATATGTATGCGTCTTTCTTTATTGGCATTTGTGTAGATATCATTTGTCGGCAGTAAATGAGCTTGTTTATCTTGCAACGATTCGGTGGTGTTCTAAGAAGCATATTATGCCATGGCAAGCGAGGAGTGCTCCTGTTCAATAAACACACATTAATTATGGAGGTAAATTATTCTTCATCCGTTTTACATTAGCACTGAGGTCGATAGATGTTAATGGGTGCCGAGTTGACATCCGGATGCATGAAATGGAAATGTGTAGTTAGGCCATTTGATTTCCATTAGCTATTAGTTAAGTGAATCGAATCGTTAAGTGCCTGTCAATATTCACAGAGACCGAACGACATCGGGTCAGTGTTATAAGTCAGGCGCTTGCTTCCCATGTCCAATCTTCTGACTGCCGAGCCGCTGGATCTGTATAGAGCCCGGATGCTTGGCATCAGAAACCAGGCATTGGGTTTCGACGGTATGAGCTCAACCGCATAACCGTCTGGTAAATATTGTGCCAACATATACTATATATGGGTACATTCAACGGGTGCGTAGACCAACGACACCCTATTGAACAAATTTATATAACGATGACCACAGCAATTAGTCAGCGTATTTAAAAGATTGACCGATGAAGCACTCAGAGAAACTCTCATATTCACTTTCTTATAAGTAATGTACTTGGGGAGCCGAAGCGGTGTCGAGACACGACAGCTTCTGTGAGGCATCCAACTCATGATTCGCAGTCTTGCACGCCATTACATTATAAACGGCACGCACCTTATAACGTAAAGGTTTGGTAATACATTGAAATTCTCGGGTAATCAAGTACACATCTCAATGACTGTTTCATAAGTTCATTGGTGTGATATAAGAGGCCATTCTCTCATTCATTTAGGAATCAGGTTTTCACCTGTGACGCAAGTTATGGGCATTTGCCCCATCCCTTCTTTCTACTTCGTATTTTTATTACAGTCACATTGGTGGTGTGCTATTCAATAGATGGTTGCTTCGGTATCAAATATGCACTAAGAGAAGTTAAATAATGCAGGGTTCGGTCTGAAATATGCGCGATGTAATCGAT
>JAXDRA010001027.1:0-10452 GCA_034190875.2 Urechis unicinctus
AGACAGTCGTGGATGAACAATCTGTTGAAGGGATACACACCCTTATAAATCTACAAAGAGGGCGTTCTCGTCTGTGCCGATCATCTTTACCAACCTTTCTACAGCATGACGCATATATGACTTCTATTCCAATGCAGCTGGAGGAAGTCCTCTCTCAGATCTGTTATCAGGAAGGAGCAGCAACACACACCAGCCTTAATAACCGATAAAATCCTCGGATTTTTTTTTACATAAGCTCGGAAATAGTCAAAGAATCACGTCGAAATCAATTCCAGAATGTGTTTCACATTAAGATATACTATTATGCAGATGAAACCCGCAACACTACCAATGCGTATGTAGTGCGATATCGGAGCAGCGACAATCGGTGAGTGTAGGCCATCGACCATGGCATTTCCGGTTCGTTTGACTCGATTAAGTCTGCTGTAAATTCGCCATTCGGGAAGTTAGAGTGGCTAAACCGGCGAACGAAGTATGAATGAGACGAGAATCTCGATATCTTGAAGGGAGATAAACTTGATATTTGTAACTAATCATCTTTGTGTGATGGGTGTTGAAAGTTATAGTTGTCAGTCTACTGACGAAAATGGTGGTAGAGTGGCGTATACAGTTAATGTGTGTACAGTACTGCTTATAGGAATAGCATACATTGGCGTAATCAAATGACGTGCTATCCTGGCTCGTTGATATACACTGGCTGTCTCAACAGTCACCTGGTTGCAGGGGGATATATTTGGTCATCATTTACTCGCCACGATACTTAACAATATACTGTTATTGTGAAGATATGATCTACAGCAACCCAGCGCACGACGAAGTAGCACTTGAATGTCGCCTTCATCATTCGAGGGTGGTGTTGTAGATACGTCCGATGTGTACATCCACATCATCCATAACCTACATAAGCTCTATCCCGGAAATCGTATGTAATGGATTACTGGTCGTCCCGACGCATCCATGGCTTATAATATTGCTGACCAGGTCTCCCCCATGAGCTCTATTCGATTCCGCCTAAGCCTAATTACTCTGAACGTAGCCGTGCACGACGTCTTATTGACGAAATGAGTCAAATTGGTCGTAACCGTACACGCGGTAAACGATAACCGAGCTCCTATTTTACACGATAATTACACAAATGTACATGTGAAGAATCATTACTCACATATATAAATGTTTATTAGCAAGTTGAGTTAGTTTACGTGTGAGATTTCGTCAAAGGCGATTTAATCCGGAGGGACAAATTTTGAAAAGTTCATGTGTATTTTGAATGAGAAGATGGGTTGCTGCGCGCACGTGTAGACAAGGTTCGTCACAAGCGAACTTACCTTTCAGAAATTTATTATTTAAGTATACGTTTCACTTTGTCAATGATTACCTTTTTGCAATACCTTTGTAGGGGGGTATGTATTCAACGATATCGCATTGACAATTGAAAAAAGATAACTTTTGGATTCCCGCAGCATGGAGGGGGGCACCCTTGTATGAGTAGGGGATGCCCCCTCGAACACTCCTACCCGTCGTACACATTGCGAGTGATAACTGAGACCCCAACAAAACTGCCGCAATGTGACTATGGGTATACTACCTCTATATACATAAGTTACCCCCCCCCCCCAGGACCTACAGCCACATTGCGAGTGAAACTGAAACGGGGGTATCCAAAAGCGTGAACGTGAAAAGTTGTGATTCTAGAAGTTCACATGATAATTGCTAAATAATCACGAGACAGTGAATAACAAAAATAGTGTCATTCAAAGGATATTTATCTAAATTTTTGTCATATATAGATAAGTAAGTACACATCATTGATGAGAAACTACATGCACTCCAAAAAACGCTCATCGCACGACGAACATAGCTACTTCCGGCTACTCTGAATTCAGCTACTAGCCTAACTTCATTCAGATCCCCTTAAAACCTCATGTATCGAAGAACCACTGAGCACACATTTGGCAACTAGTATCGGATCCTCGAGTTGGGCACACATGGTACACATTCCCAAGATATAAGAGTTGGTACACTAGAGGGAATTGGACGACCATCTAGATATGTGACTCATTTCGATCACCCTAAATATAATTATCTCCGAGCGGGACCATGCATGGGACATAAATGCGAAAGAAGAGGTGGCAGAAAAAAACCACACATGGAAGATTGGGTGTAGGAACAACACGTATAATCCATAGCAGGTAGTCTGGGAGAAGGGACAAACTAGCGAATCTACGCGGAAAAGCGCACAACAATTCCAGAAGGCTTCGTTGATGTAGCGTTGATCGATGCCTAGAATCTATCCAAATATAAAGCACGGTTGTGTGGTATATATCAAAGCACGCCGTCTCTACACACACCTTTTAGTGACGAAATAGGACAACAGATGGCGCCGCTGAATAGGGCAATTATATATAATTACGATCTCAGACCTTGTTGTGCAAAAACCAGTTTTTACGAACACCACAACCCCCAATAACATCATAACATATGTCAGAATTGTGGGGTATTATATATACCCCACAAATCTGCCGATACCCCACAACAAAGGTTTTATATTGACAAATACCCCACATCTGGGTGAATGTCTTTCTATATATATATATATATATATATATATATATATATATATATATATATATATTTATTTTTATATTTATATGTGTATATTTTATATATATATGTATATATATATATATATGTATATATATATATCTATGTATATATATGTATGTATATATATATGTATATATACATGTATATATATCTATATATATATATTTATATATAATTATTTATTTATGTACCTATATATATATGTATATTTATATATATGTATATATATATATTTATATATATATATGTATATATATATATATATATATGTATGTATATATATATGTATATATGTATATTTACATATATGTTTATATATATATATATGTGTAAAAATATATGCCTCTATATATATATATATATATATATGTATATATATATATATCTATATCTATATATCTCTCCATCCCTATCTATATTCTATATATATACGTATATAAAACGCACACACACACTTATAGGTTTGGCCTACTTAGAGTTGGCACATGCGCCAACGGCATGTCTTCCAACGACAAGCCTGGACGACCAGCAATACGGTACCAACAATATACCACAAACAATATTATCTCTAAAAAAAAAATATATATGAATATATATATATATATATATATATATATATATATATATATATATATATATATATATATGTATACATGTATTTATATACATATATTTATTTTTATATTTATATATATGTGTATATGTATATTTATATATATATATGTATGTATATATGTATATATATGTATGTATATAAATGTCCTCTATAAATATATCTCCCTTTCTTTTATATATCTCTGTATATATGTATATTTATATATATATATCTCTATATATATATATGTATATATATATGTATGTACCTCTATCTATATATCTGTATATATATATGTATATATGTCTCTATGCCTATATGTGTATATATATATCTGTGTATCTATCTCCCTCTATCTCTCTCTATCTATTTAGAGACAGATATGTATATCTCTATATGTATATATATATCTGTATATATCTATCTCTATCTCTCTCTCTATATCTATATTTCTATCTCTATCTATATCTATCTATATATATATATATTTACATATATATATATATACGTATATAAACACACACACACTAATAAATATTCACATATATATGCTATTTATAGATAGCTGCTCGGCACTCGGAAGCTTGGCATCGGAAACCGTGTGTATATATATATATATATATATATATATATATATATATATATATATATATATATATATATATATATATATATATATATATATATATATATATATATATATATATATGTGCGTGTATGCGTGTTTGCGTATATATACCCGCTTTGATTGCACCGGGACATCCAGTGCACACTGTCGCTGAGACATAAAGACAGTATATACACGGACCGATAATAGCTGGTAACGCGCACTATTATAAGATCACAAGCTGCTGCCGCTTAGATGTTTTGACATGACCCCTAAACCAAGTCAATACACTGCGAAAGTGATGAATGCTGCCGCTGATTGATTACGTAAGGTTTGGCCTGTTTTGACATGACCCCCTACCCAAGTCAATGCAAACCCAGCCAAGGCCTTTGGTCGATTACGTAAGATTTGGCCTACTTAAACACGAACTGCTGTTAGCCTGCCACTAAGCTGCTGCAGTAGAAAACCTTGAAACTAATCGTCCTTTTTGCTGTTTTTTGTTACTGTGAATGCTAAAAATACTGTTACAATCATTATCACGAGGCCAAGTTCTAAATACTGACAAAATTTCATGTCCGTAAATACAGCCGTTTCAGAGATATCAGCGAGGAGAGAAGTCGTAGCAAAAATCGCGATAGGTACTCTAAAATATATGTCATTATACAAAGTACAAAAGGTAAAAACAAGTATTTTTTTCACCTATTCCATGCTACGATAATTGCTTGTTACAACCATATAACTCATATGTTCGTAACTGCAGTAGTTATGGAGGAGATAGTTACAGAAAATGGGGGAAAAAATCGACGAAAAATCGATCCCATAAGCCTCCAACACTGCGCATGCGCGTCAAATTGGATCGCCAGTTGTGTCTCAACTTGATCTATCATTCCCCAAAATTTCGTGTTGATATGTTTAACCGTTCCGGAGAAAAGCCCGAAAAACCTTGACTGGAGAAAAAAAAAAAAAAAAAAAAAAAAAAATACTGGCTAAACCAATATGTCTTCCAACTGTCGTTGGAAGACATAATAAAGTTTCTAGATTAGTATCACCTTTTAAGGCAACACTCACTGTTTGTTTTCATTGATCAGTCCATCCTGGACTTGTCTGTCTCATTAACATAAAGCGGAAATCATCCATGTTGACATAGAATCATCGGTAAACACACTCCATTAAAGAGGACTAGAGGCTTATGTAAGTTAAGGATCACAGGTGGGTAATAATTGTGATCACATCTAAGCCAAATCTTGCTTTCCACAAATCAAACAGACTATCAAATATGGTATTCAGCATGGAGAGCACTGTTTAGGGCTGGTACAACTAATACAAGGACACTGCCTTAATGCAAAGCCTGGTCAAATTTGATGGGTGCCTCTGTCTCTGGGAGAAGGAACTGTGGGTTCGTTGAAGCGGAACTCATGTTGTACAGTGTTCCACACTGGCTTGTAGGGATCAATAGGTTCTTGCATTGTGTGCTCTATGTATGTACAGTTGCCTTCATGGTCCACCAGAATCACAGTGTTTGTCCTACAAAGACAACCAAGAGTTAAAGATATATGAGTAAACAGGATTCACAGGTTACGTTGTTTTTTATGTTTCATATTGGTGTAAGTTAGGGTCATTATACAAAGTACAACTGCATGAAAGAATATCGTTCCTATCCATGCTAAAAGAACTGCGCGGGAAAACAAACCAAAGACCAGGTTTACATAACGCCGTTCAAGTGGACTGCAAGGCCGATGTTTCGCCAAGAAAACGAAAAAAAATCCGTGAAAATGATCACAATAAGCCTAAACACTTTCCATAACGCGTCATAATTGGACGTGACAAGTTTTTGGTCTCAAAATGAATCATTCCCAGACAGTTGAAGCTTCAGTAAGTTCCGGGTGCATTTGACATGTCGTTGACATACCATGCAGTAAAAGTTTTGTTGGGATATGGGGAAATTGACTGGCTGACCAACCTATGGTAAGAGTTCTTATTCATTGTAAATGATTCTCTCCATCATCTTAACCAACACAAGTTCACAATCATTGAGGATCAGTGCATTGCAGGCATTTCTTACTATTATTGTGACATCTTAACGAGCTCAGTTTTCAGATAAACATCGACTCACTCTCGGTAGTCTTGTTCGGACTTTCGCCTGGTTAAGTATCTATATACAAGTGGGTCTATTGCGCTTCAGATCTTCGACTCTATGTAATCTTGCTTTGATGTCCTTGTACAGCTATAGAAGAACACAGGGTCAATCAAGAATGGCGCGCAGCATGGAACGCAGGCTGTTAAAGCGCGAACTGCGTACAACTATTAACAGGACAGTGCTCCACTCTTAGCTGCAAAGCCAGTTCCGGTTTGATGCGTTTGCTTCTGTGTCTCTGACGGTGGCCCTCTAGCGTTCGTTGACGCGTGGGCACTAATGTTCCTAATCGTTCATTTCTCTGATTCCTCATCAATCGTTCTAACAAAAGCATTGTGTGCTCTATGCAAATTGTACGACCATGCCTTTCTCTCTCCACTCAAATCACAGCAATGATGTCTCTCAAAAATTAACAACAAGCAGAAGTGAAAGATCCTATGATTAAACCGGATTTCGGTTTTAGAAAATGTAAATAGAAAAATTTCGTTGTACTTTATAAAGAGTCGAAAAACAATGATCCACAAAATAGGATTAACAAATATCAATTCGTTGGTTATGGTTTACGCGTTCATAAAAGCCCGTTTCTGCGTGATTGTGAACCTGATATTTTTTAAAAACGAAAAGAAATCAAGTTCGTTAGCCGAATCAATTTTCACGTAAGTAAAATTTAAGCTGCTCAATATAGTGGGCTTCGCTATTTTGCTCAAATCGCTCTCGGGTCCACTTCTAACAATTACAATTAAGACTTTTTTTTCCTGATTATAATATGACATCAGAACACATCTATTTACAAGAATTACTGAGCTCTACAGTTAAGTGATACACGCCACTATGTTTCAACACCTTTCTCGATCAGCTAATTCCCCATGTAATCGGTGGCAGAAAATCTTCGTCCCTAAACATTATAATGGCCGACGAACATAAAGTTTTTTTACAGTGTTAAATTGGCAGTCTTATGAATGCGCACAAACGCTCATTTGAATCGGGGCTCGTTCAACAAGTAGCGCCTTCAACAAGTAGGTTCATACATCCCATGAATCGCCAATATTATTTCGGGTTTTATTTCATCTGTTGGACCCCACAAGTGTTTGTTTAAATAGAACCTGTTGACGTTGCGTCTAATTAATCTCTCTCTCTAATGACCTCAATCAGTCTCTTCCTCCCTTCTCAAGGTTCCCCTCATGCTCTCGGAGCGGGGGGAATTCTCTCTCTGCTCTCTCTCTCTCTCTCTCTCTCTCTCTCCTCGACCTCTCTCTCTTATCTCTCTCTCTTTGCCATTCGGTCGTTTAGTAGTTCGGAAATCTGGGTCGCTAATCGACGCAAAAGCAGTACTCGAACGCAGCTAACTAAAAGAAGTAAAGTGAATTTAATCTGTGACGGAATATTTTCTTGTTTTATTCTTGCATATGTACATGTAACGCACAGGGGAAAATTGTTTAGAAGCAATCGTTCTATATGAGTAGAATAGACTGCGAGCGGAAGCAAACATGACCAGTATTTCTTTACTCAGGCTTGCGCCGTTGAAACTGCAAGGCCGATGTGTTCGCAAGGAAAACGAAAAAAAACCCTGGCTCCGTCCAGCCAAAGTTGCCCGTAAGTTCATTACTGACGTGACAAGTGTTTGGTCATCCAATGAATAAGACAGTAGCTTCAGTAAGCTCGGGTGCATTTGACATGTCGGGCTCCACAGAAGTTTGTTGGGATCCGGGGAAATTGAACTTCAAATCGGTTTCTACTAGGTAAGAGCCCTTCATCAACATTCAACCAAAAGATCAATTTTACCGCTCCTTGGTCTTGCTTATTTTCCTCAGTGAAACAAATATTTACCGTGATGCAGGTTCCGTTAGTACTATTACTAATAACCATTTTTTTTTCAGATTTTTTTTAAGCTTCAGCGTTCGGGTATTGAATTCGGTTTTTACATGGTTCGTTTTATATAAAACATGTCTCTTTGCTAATTGAGACATATGGCGATACTCAAAATGTCATTTACAAGCCATATAGAACACCTGTCCAAAAAGAATTAACCGTGGACAACGCAAGCTGGGTTCCAATTCACAAAGCGCTGACAGTTATAACTTGAGTGAGTATCCCCCCAGTGTCGGTAAGAGCGTGACTGACGGATGGCCATTTATCTTGACCCTTCCGCGATCCTGGGACTCACAATAACCTAACGGTCCTTCAGACTGGCCTGACAACACCCATGTCGCGTTAGGAGGGTGGCCATCATTGTAACCATGCCCTCATATTATCAATCGCACTATGATGGCCCCTCTAAACCGCCGTTTGGTATTTATCATCTAAACGGTTTCTGATCAAGACAATCTTTCCTCCTTATATCTGTCGAAAACATTTATCAAATACAATTATGTTAATGTTATGGGCTGGTGTACACAGCCCTTATTAAGAGCAGAGGATTCTGGCAAATAATGTATATTTCTCATGCATGCACGTCAAATATGAGATGAATTTCTCAAATAAGAGATTCTGAGATTTTATTCACTAAGGGGAGCGCATTCTGTTTACATGCCATTCCAAAATTACATAAGCTTTTTTTTCGCTGAATTTTGACACCTCCACCCCGTTACACTTGAAGTACACAAGCCTAAATCATCCCATACCAGCACACTGTAGCACTAGCTCACATTCCCCCATAAGGTAAGATGGCTTCACACAACATTTTTTCTGTTTGCTTTTATTTGATTTATGCATTTATAGTTCTTGAGTAACATAAGTGAATAAACATGACCAAGTTGTTTTAACTCACATAGTCTGTATGAATGAGTCACAAAAATATATTCATGTTACTAAAAAATTACAAATTAGATTATCCAAAACATACAATACCCTTACCACTAGCCGCGCACGACGGTAATATAAATATATACGACGTCGTGCACGGCTACCCTTACAACCAACTGATTGCAGGTAACATATTATCTTGATATTTGTTAATTCATATCTATAATGACAACACACACCTACCTGCTAGGTGAGATCCCTTTAATTACAGGTAGCACAGATACAGGAATACATAAATCCACACTTTTGGCACTTTCTGATTTTTAAAAATCATCTGAAGCTGAAAACATGACCCCGTATTCAAAACCACTTTGTATGAGGCATCAAATAATGCAAAATTAGGTTAATGTTTACAAGTTTGAATGAAAACAAGTCAACTTGAATCACACAAAAAGTTAAAAAAATGCTTGTTAACTAATACAAAGCTAATATTTAAGTACATTCAATGACTTATTAATGAAGTTCAACAAAATAAATGGAATGTGTGAACGGATGGAAAGTACACTGGGTCATAAAGCCTATATGACTAGCTCTGTAGAACAGCCAAAGCAAACAGTGTTCTGTTTTTAAATGAAAAACATTCATTTTAAGTGTAAACAGAGCCAGCAAGCTTGTCATTGACCAGCCATGCTGAAATGAGTGGGTAGTGTCAAAATAGCTGGCTTTTCAAAGTTCATTCTGAGCCCAAAGTTAAGGAACGGGTGTGAGGGTTTTGCCAGATGTTTTGTGCTTCTGTCATTCAAACAATACATCAAATGGGAAAATTTTGTTTCAGTTTTGAAAACAAGGACTGGCTGGGATTATCAACATTAAAGGGATCAGACCTGATTACAAAGGGCAGTCTTTCTCCGTGACTTGGAATGTACCATGGCATACAAGTTTTGGTAACAAAATACTCATATACCCATCTTGAGCAGATAATTTGCAGGAATTTAGTCATCAATGCCAACAATACATGGAAAGTATTATATAAAAGATAATTGCTACAATTATCATTCTACAAAGTCAACCTGCCATTAACAAAGCCATATGAGACCTACAAAAAATCATGAACCGTTCATTCAAAAGGATAACAATTCACAAAATAAAGTTTCTAGATTAGTATCACCTTTTAAAGGCAACACTCACTGTTTTTTTTCATTGATCAGTCCATCCTGGACTTGTCTGTCTCATTAACATAAAGCGGAAATCATCCATGTAGACATAGAATCATCGGTAAACACACTCCTTAAGAGGACTAGAGGCTTATGTAAGTTGAGGATCACAGGTGGGTAATAATTGTGATCACATCTAAGCCAAATCTTGCTTTCCACAAATCAAACAGACTATCAAATATGGTATTCAGCATGGAGAGCACTGTTTAGGGCTGGTACAACTATTACAAGGACACTGCCTTAATGCAAAACCTGGTCAAATTTGATGGGTGCCTCCGTCTCTGGGAGATGGAACTGTGGGTTCGTTGAAGCGGAACTCATGTCTAACGGTGTTCCACACTGGCTTGTAGGGATCAATAGGTTCTTTGCATTGTGCGCTCTATGTATGTACAGTTGCCTTCATGGTCCCACCAGAATCACAGTGTTTGTCCTACAAAGACAACCAATAGTTAAAGATATATGAGTAAACAGGATTCACAGGTTAGAAAATGAGAATAAGAATAGTGAGTTAAGAATGTGTGTGACAACCAATCATGGTAAGGGAGACCAAAATGTG
>JAXDRA010001028.1:0-106463 GCA_034190875.2 Urechis unicinctus
GATCTTGATAGATATCGTGTCGATACCAGTAAACGTAATAGTACATATAATTCATCTAGAGAAATTTGGATTGATATGTTCACTTTTTTAGTCTGGAAAAATGCTTGTACAATACGTTTGCCTGATAATTACATGCAATCAGATGATAACGACACTGACAAGGGAACAAGGAGCTCATATCGTATTTATACACTTAGAGATCATGTTGAAGTCAATTCAATCTGTCAAAACATATCTTATATATTATATGAAATGAATGTAAAAAGGTTAAAAGCCATGATTTAGATGGAACTCCTTTTTTGCCGGCTTGTGTATGGAATTCATTGTATTCATTACATGCGCATAGGGAGGAATATTGTAGCAGATCTAACCTCTGATTATTTCATAGAAAGCATGATGGTGTGTACTGATAATTCACGGCCAGACCTTACTAAGGACATCTGACATGTTGCTCTTCACGGGTCAGTTTAGTTTGTAGTAGATGTGTGTGAGTTTGCAAGGTATATATATTGACCATATAATGTAATGATGAGAGTATTGCCGCATGGTATGATCCAGGTAAAATAGAAATTGGGGATGGTGGTGGGACAAAATAGTCTAGTGGTTAAGGTGTCCGCCATCAGTCCGAAAGAACGCTGGTTCAAAACCCAGCAGCTGGCGAAATATTTCGATCTTGATAGATATCGTGTCGATACCAGTAAACGTAATAGTACATATAATTCATCGAAGCATATATGGCATACTGTTAAATTTCATTTTAGAGAAATTTGGATTGATATGTTCACTTTTTTAGTCTGGAAAAAATGCTTGTACAATACGTTTGCCTGATAATTACATGCAATCAGATGATAACGACACTGACAAGGGAACAAGGAGCTCATATCGTATTTATAATGAATGTAAAAAAGGTTAAAAGCCATGATTTAGAGGAACTCCTTTTTGCCGGCTTGTGTATGGAATTCATTGTATTCATTACATGCGCATAGGGAGGAATATTGTAGCAGATCTAACTCTGATTATTTCATAGAAAGCATGATGGTTGTGTACTGATAATTCACGGCCAGACCTTACTAAGGACATCTGACATGTTGCTCTTTCACCGGTCAAATATAATGCCACCCAGAAAGAGAAATAAATACATCGGAAAAATGACAACTTTGCGAAATGCATGAATATTTCAATATTGGAACGACTTCATGTTAGTGGAGTTTAGTTTGTAGTAGATGGGTGTGAGTTTGCAAGGTATATATATTGACCATATAATGTAATGATGAGAGTATTGCCGCACTGGTATGATCCAGGTAAAATAGAACATTGGGGATGGTGGTGGGACAAAATAGTCTAGTGGTTAAGGTGTCCGCCATCAGTCCGAAAGAAAACGCTGGTTCAAAACCCAGCAGCTGGCGAAATATTTCGATCTTGATAGATATCGTGTCGATACCAGTAAACGTAATAGTACATATAATTCATCGAAGCATATATGGCATACTGTTAAATTTCATTTTAGAGAAATTTGGATTGATATGTTCACTTTTTTAGTCTGGAAAAATGCTTGTACAATACGTTTGCCTGATAATTACATGCAATCAGATGATAACGACACTGACAAGGGAACAAGGAGCTCATATCGTATTTATTACACTTAGAGATCATTGTTGGAAGTCAATTCAATCTGTCAAAAACATTATCTATATATGATTGAAATGAATGTATGTAAAAAGGTTAAAAGCCATGGATTTAGAGGAAATCTATTTTTGTGCGGCTGTGTATTGAATTCATTGTATTCATTACTGCGCATAGGGAGGAATATTGTAAGCAGATCTAACCTCTGATTATTTCATAGAAAGCATGATGGTGTGTTACTGATAATTCACGGCCAGACTTACAAAGACATCTGACATGTTGCTCTTCACCGTTTCACAATATAATGCCCCCAGAAAAGAAAAATAAATACATCGGAAAAAAATGACAACTTTGCGAAATGCATGAATATTTCAATCATTGGACGACTTCATGTTAGTGGAGTTACTAGTTTGTAGTAGATGTGTGTGAGTTTGCAAGGTATATATATTTGGACCATATAATGTAATGATGAGAGTATTCCGCCAGGTTGGCATGGTATGATCCAGGTAAATAGAACATTGGGATGGTTGTTGGTGACAAAATAGTCGGGTGGAGTGGGTTTAAGGTTTGTCCGCCAGGGGTGCTAGTGGGGGCCGAGCAAGCACTGCTGGTTCAAAGCACCCTCCCAACAGGCGTGGCGAAGTGGATATTTTCGATCGGTGGGGGTGGGATAGGGGAGGATAGTTTCGATACCAGTCAAACCGTAATTATAATATAAGGCAACGGAAACAATATGGGCATACTGTTAAATTTCATTGTTAGAGAAATTGGGATGATAGTGTTCACTTTTTTTAGTCTGGAACAATGCTTTGTACAATACGTTTGCCTGATAATTAATGCAATCCGATGATAACGACGCCTGACAGGGGAACACGGAGCTCATATATCGTATTTATACACTTAGAGATCATGTTGAAGTCAATTCAATCTGTCAACACTATCGTTATATATATATGAAATGAAGGTGATTAAAAAGGTTAAAAAGCCATGATTTATCTGGAACTCCTTCTTTGCCTGGCTTGTGTATTGAATTCATTTGTATCATTACATGCGCATAGGGAGGAATATTGTAGCAGATCTAACTCTGATTATTCATAGAAAGCATGATGTATGTTGTGTAATGATAAATTCACGCGCCAGACCTTACTAAGGACATCTGACATGTTGCTCTTCAACGGGTCAAATATAATGCCACCCAGAAAAGAAAATAAATACATCGGAAAAATGACAACTTTGCGCGAAATGCATGAATATTTCAATATTGGACGACTTTCATGTGAGTGGAGTTTAGTTTGTAGTAGATGTGTGGTGAGTTTGCAAAGGTATATATATTGACCATATAATGTAATGATGAGAGTATTGCCGCATGGTATGATCCAGGTAAAATAGAACATTGGGGGTATGGTGGTGGGACAAAATAGTCTAGTGGGTAAGGTGGTTAAGGTGTCCGCCATCAGTCCGAAAGAACGCTGGTTCAAAACCAGCAGCTGGCGAAATATTTCGATCTTGATAGATATCGTGTCGATACCATAAACGTAATTTTAGTACATATAAGGCTTCATTCGAAGCATATATGGCATACTCTGTTAAATTTAACTTCATGTTAGAGAAAATTTTGGATTGATATGTTCACTTTTTTAGTCTGGAAAGGGAGCTCTGTACCATATCCGATATTTATTTCACAACTTGGAGCTTCACCATTTGTCGTTGAATTTGTCAATTTTCAAGTTTGGTTTCGGTCCCAAACCCCCACATCTCTTATATATTATTCCGGAGGACACTCGCCACCCCATCCCGCCACACCGACACTACTCATCCAGTTCGCTTTTTCTTTATTTGTCAACCAAGCCCTGATTTTTTTATGTGCCAACCCCTCTTACCACTGGACCCAATCCCCCCCCTAATTCACCCTTGTACAGGTAAAGTATTCCTGTTGAGTAAATTCAATCTGTCAAAACATATGTGTAATATGAAATGAATGTAAAATAGGTTTGAAGCCATGTTTGACATGGAACAAGATGACAACTTTTTGCAGGTAGAGTATATGGAATTCATTGTAGTCATTTTATGCAAATGAAAGATGAAAATTGTACAAGATCTAACCTATGATTTTTTCATAGAAAGCATGATGTATGTGTACTGATAATTCACAGGGGAGACCTGTACTAAGGACATGATGACATGTTGCGTGCTTCAACCGGCGGCACAATAGAATGGCCACCCACGGGAAGAGAACTAAACCCTTCTCCCACAGAAAAATGATCATAACTTTCAGAAAATGCAAATGAATATTTCAAATATATGGACACGACTCATGTGCAGTGGAGTTTAGTTTGTAGCCCTACCCACGATGTGTGCTGAGTTTGCAAGGTATATATATGACCATATAATGTTAATGATGAGAGTATTGCCGCCTGGAATGATCCAGGTAAAATCACGACAACATTGGGGATGCGTGGTGGGACAAAATAAGTATAGTGGGTTAAGGTGTCCGCCATCAGTCCGAAAGAACGCCTGGCCATTCAAAACCCAGCAGCGCCCAGCAGCCTTGGCGAAATTCATCGTGATGGGCCGAAATCGTTTTCGATCTTGATAGATATCCGTACACATGCCCCAGTAAAATGTCCAAAAGCAATCCACATATCAGATCGAAGCATTATATGGCAAATTACTGTTTAATTTAATTTATTTTGTGAAAATTTGATTGATGTGTGTTCTACTTTTTGTAGTCTGGAAAACTGAAAAAATCTTGTTTACAATATAGTTTGCCTGATAGAATTGCCACATCCAAGTCACAGATGATTACAACGACAATGACAAGAAGGGAACAAGGAGCTCATAAATAGCTATTTACAAACACTTATAGGAGAAATCATGTTGAAGTCAATTCAATCTGTCACAACATCATCTTACATATTATAAACCCACCGAAGACACCCACCACAGATATATTATATGAACTGAATAAACACAGGTTAAACAGTTTGTACCCATGGAACAGAGCCCTAACCCACAACGCACCTTCCATGATTTCGAGGCTTCCTTGTAATCGACATAACCTCTGCATGTAATCATTTATTGGCAACCAGCATAATATGGAGTTGAACTTGGGAATACCTCATTACAGGTAGCATGGAACAAGATCTAACATCCTGATTCCATCCTAACCTCCGATTCCTTTTCATAGAAAGCAATGATGGTAATCCCGTGTGTACTGATAATTCAAGGCCAGACCTTACTAAGGACATCTGACATGTTGCTCTTCACAGGTCAAACGGGGTATAATAAATGCCACAAAGCCAAAAGAAAAATAAACCCACCTGGAAAAATGAAAAATGACACTTCGCGAAATGCGATGACCAAAATATTCAACTATATTGGACCGACACCCACTTCATGTTGATGGAGTTTAGTTGCCCACCTAGGGCCAAGTACCAGGATTAAAGCGTGTGTGAAAATTGAGGTTTCCCCCCCAAGGTATATTAGATTGACCATAGAAATGTAACTACAATGAGAGTAATGCCGCATGGTAGGATCCAGGTCAAAATCACCAGAAAACATTGGGAATGGTTTTTTCCCACGGTCCCGGACAAAATAGTCTAGTGGTTAAGGTGTCCGCCATCAGTCCGAAAGAACGCTGCGAAGCACAAAAACCAGACGAGCTGGCGAAATCATCTTCGATTCTTGATACGATATCCGTCGGTCGATACCAGTAAATTGTAATAGATCGGACATATAATTGATCGAAAGCATATAAGGGCATACTGTTTAAAATTTCATTTAGGAGAAATTTGCAATTGTGATTGATTGTATTCACTTTTTGTAGTCTGGAAAAATGCTTATACAAATGGCGTTTGCCTGATAATTACTGCATGCGAATCAGATGATAACGACAATGACAAGGGAATAATGAGCTCATATAATGTGTTTTATACAGGTTAGAAGATCATTTGAAGTCAAGCTTGACATCAAAACCTAACAGATCTATATATTAATGAAAGAATGTAAGTAGTTTAGAAGCCAGGTTTGAGATGGAACATATGCACCTTCTTTGCCGGCTCGTATATGGATCATGTCATTGTTCATGCTACTATGCAAATCGAGATGAAAATTGTATTTAGAACTAACCTCATGATTTATTCAAAGAATGCAGGATGCTGTGACTGATAATTCACGGCTACATACCTGTATGATGACATCTGACATTCTGTAACGAGTGTCAATATAAGGCCGCCCACAAGAGAAATAAATACACCGAAAAAATGAATACTTGGCGATATTGCATGAAGATATCAAAAATAAAAGATCCTGATGAGTATTAATTGTAGTTGATGTGTGTATTTGCAAGGTTAATTTTGACATATAATGTAAGACTGATAACTGAAGCCTGGAAGATCCAGGTATCAATAGAACATTGGGGATGGTGGTGCGGACGAAACTGTAGTCTTTTCATGCGCCATCAATCCGAAAGAACTATGTTTACCATATCGAGCGACTGTACAATGATGTAGAAGCATGATGGTAGCGGTGTACCTGCTATGTGAGCATGCAAAGAATATCGCTCCATTGATCTGACATATTGCTCTTCATATACTTGTCAAATATAACTGTACCAGAAGATGGAAGTGATAGGTTCAGTTTTTTGTCTGCCCCCGCCCCCTGTGGTTCATCTTAACAATCCTCTACGTATCTCCCCTGGTATTTATATGACCCTATAACTAAAAACCCATTGATGTGAGTAACAAAGGCATATATCAGTTTGACTCCGGAGAGGAAAATCTGACATTTGGGATGGTCTTGTCCCAATGTAAAATAGAACACCTGGATAGTGGTTGACGAATACCGCCTAGTGATAAGGTGTACCTGCCATCATACCGAAAAAAACGCTGGATTCCAAAGACCTGACAGGACAGCTGGCGAAATATTCCACGCATCTGCTCGATAAGTCGTTGGACAATGCCAGTAAATTGTCATAGCACATCCTAATTGGGGTCGCATATAAGTCATACTGTTTAAATCATTTTATAGAAATTGTGTATATGATTTGTTCACTTTTTTTATCTGAGAACGCATTTACAATACAATACGTGTTTGCCTGATAATTAACATGCTATCAGATGAAATACTACACTTGAAAATTCACTTAGTGTTTAACAGGAATGCTCTTTTCACTTGAAGTCAATACTATCTACCTGAGACATTTGCATAATGTGATAATGAACTTCCGTAAATTACCGAAGCTTGTAACAATAGAACAATAGCTCTTGCTTTGTATAAGCAGGTTCAGTTATCGGAATCATGCTGAAGTCAATAATTCAATATCTTGAGAAATTGTATTAATAACTTATAACGCCATGAGGGAACAATGAGCTTTTATTATAAATGCACAGGAAATCGAGATGTAATATGCAATTCAAATTCGTCAGAACATATCCTTATAAAGCTATCAAATGAATGTAAAAAGGTTAAAAGCCATGATTTATAGGGAACTCCTTCTTTGCCGGCTTGTGTATTGAATTCATTGTATTCATTACATGCGCATAGGGAGGAATATTGTACCAGATCTAACCTCTGATTATTTCATAGAAAGCATGATGGTGTGTACTGATAATTCACGGCCAGACCTTTATAAGGACATCTGACATGTTGCTCTTCAACGGGTCAAATATAATGCCACCCAGAAGAGAAAATATATCCACCTGATAAAATGAAAACTTCGCGAAATGCTTCAATATTTCAATATTGGAAGACTTCATGTGAGTGGAGTTTAGTTTGTAGTAGATGTGTGTGAGTTTGCAAGGTATATATATTGACCATATAATGTAATGATGAGAGTATTGCCGCATGGTATGATCCAGGTAAAATAGAACATTGGGGATGGTGGTGGGACAAAATAGTCTAGTGGTTAAGGTGTCCGCCATCAGTCCGAAAGAACGCTGGTTCAAAACCCAGCAGCTGGCGAAATATTTCGATCTTGATCGATATCGTGTTCATACCAGTAAATTGTAATAGCACATATAATTGATCGAAGCATATAAGGCATACTGTTAAATTTCATTTTATAGAAATTGTGATTGATGTGTTCACTTTTTTTAGTCTGGAAAAATGCTTATACAATACGTTTGCCTGATAATTACATGCAATCAGATGATAACGACAATGACAAGGGAACAATGAGCTCATATCGTGTTTATACAGGTAAAGATCATGTTGAAGTCAATTCAATCTGTCAAAACATATATATATTATATGAAATGAATGTAAGTAGGTTAGAAGCCATGTTTTGAGATGGAACAATATGCACCTTCTTTGCAGGCTAGTATATGGAATTCATTGTAATCATTATATGCAAATCGAGATGAAAATTGTATTAGAACTAACCTCTGATTTTTTCATAGAATGCAGGATGCTGTGCACTGATAATTCACGGCTACACCTGTCTGAGGACATCTGACATGCTGCCCTTTAACGGGTCAAATATAATGCCGCCCACAAGAGAAATAAATCCACAAGAAAAATGAATACTTCGCGAATTGCATGAAAAACATATCTTATATATTATATCAAATGAATGTAAAAAGGTTAAAAGCCATGATTTATTTGGAACTCCTTCTTTGCCGGCTTGTGTATTGAATTCATTGTATTCATTACATGCGCATAGGGAGGAATATTGTACCAGATCTAACCTCTGATTATTTCATAGAAAGCATGATGGTGTGTACTGATAATTCACGGCCAGACCTTACTAAGGACATCTGACATGTTGCTCTTCAACGGGTCAAATATAACGCCACCCAGAAGAGAAAATATATCCACCTGATAAATGAAAACTTCGCGAAATGCTTCAATATTTCAATATTGGACGACTTCATGTGATTGGAGTTTAGTTTGTAGTAGATGTGTGTGAGTTTGCAAGGTATATATATTGACCATATAATGTAATGATGAGAGTATTGCCGCATGGTATGATCCAGGTAAAATAGAACATTGGGAATGGTGGTGGGACAAAATAGTCTAGTGGTTAAGGTGTCCGCCATCAGTCCGAAAGAACGCTGGTTCAAAACCCAGCAGCTGGCGAAATATTTCGATCTTGATCGATATCGTGTCGATACCAGTAAATTGTAATAGCACATATAATTGATCGAAGCATATAAGGCATACTGTTAAATATCATTTTATAGAAATTGTGATTGATTTGTTCACTTTTTGTAGTCTGGAAAAATGCTTATACAATACGTTTGCCTGATAATTACATGCAATCAGATGATAACGACAATGACAAGGGAATAATGAGCTCATATCGTGTTTATACAGGTAAAGATCATGTTGAAGTCAATTCAATCTGTCAAAACATATATATAATATGAAATGAATGTAAGTAAGTTAGAAGCCATGTTTGAGATAGAACAATATGCACCTTCTTTGCAGGCTAGTATATGGAATTCATTGTAATCATTATATGCAAATCGAGATGAAAATTGTATTAGAACTAACCTCTGATTTTTTCATAGAATGCAGGATGCTGTGTACTGATAATTCACGGCTACACCTGTCTGAGGACATCTGACATGCTGCCCTTTAACGAGTCAAATATAATGCCGCCCACAAGAGAAATAAATCCACCAGAAAAATGAATACTTCGCGAAATGCATGAATATTTCAATATTGGAAGACTTCATGTGAGTGGAGTTTAATTTGTAGTAGATGTGTGTGAGTTTGCAAGGTATATATATTGACCATATAATGTAATGATGAGAGTATTGCCGCCTGGTATGATCCAGGTAAAATAGAACATTGGGGATGGTGGTGGGACAAAATAGTTTAGTGGTTAAGGTGTCCGCCATCAATCCGAAAGAACGCTGGTTCAAAACCTAGCAGCTGGCGAAATATTTCGATCTTGATAGATATCGTGTTCATGCCAGTAAATGTCAAAGCACATATAATTCATTGAAGCATATATGGCATACTGTTAAATTTAATTTTAAAGAAATTTGGATTGATATGTTCACTTTTTTAGTCTGGAAAAATGCTTTGTACAATACGTTTGCCTGATAATTACATGCAATCAGATGATAACGACACTGACAAGGGAACAAGGAGCTCATATCGTATTTATACACTTAGAAATCGTGTTGAAGTCAATTCAATCTGTCAAAACATATCTTATATATTATATCAAATGAAAGTAAAAAGGTTAAAAGCCATGATTTAGATGGAACTCCTTCCTTGCCGGCTTGTGTATTGAATTCATTGTATTCATTACATGCGCATAGGGAGGAATATTGTACCAGATCTAACCTCTGATTATTTCATAGAAAGCATGATGGTGTGTACTGATAATTCAAGGCCAGACCTTACTAAGGACATCTGACATGTTGCTCTTTAACGGGTCAAATAAAATGCCACCCAGAAAAGAAAATAAATACATCGGAAAAATGAAAACTTCGCGAAATGCTTCAATATTTCAATATTGGAAGACTTCATGTGATCGGAGTTTAGTTTGTAGTAGATGTGTGTGAGTTTGCAAGGTATATATATTGACCATATAATGTAATGATGAGAGTATTGCCGCATGGTATGATCCAGGTAAAATAGAACATTGGGGATGGTGGTGGGACAAAATAGTCTAGTGGTTAAGGTGTCCGCCATCAGTCCGAAAGAACGCTGGTTCAAAACCCAGCAGCTGGCGAAATATTTCGATCTTGATCGATATCGTGTTCATACCAGTAAATTGTAATAGCACATATAATTGATCGAAGCATATAAGGCATACTGTTAAATTTCATTTTATAGAAATTGTGATTGATTTGTTCACTTTTTGTAGTCTGGAAAAATGCTTTATACAATACGTTTGCCTGATAATTACATGCAATCAGATGATAACGACAATGACAAGGGAATAATGAGCTCATATCGTGTTTATACAGGTAAAGATCATGTTGAAGTCAATTCAATCTGTCAAAAACATATATATAATATGAAATGAATGTAAGTAGGTTAGAAGCCATGTTTGAGATGGAACAATATGCACCTTCTTTGCAGGCTAGTATATGGAATTCATTGTAATCATTATATGCAAATCGAGATGAAAATTGTATTAGAACTAACCTCTGATTTTTTCATAGAATGCAGGATGCTGTGCACTGATAATTCACGGCTACACCTGTCTGAGGACATCTGACATGCTGCCTTTAACGGGTCAAATATAATGCCGCCCACAAGAGAAATAAATCCACAAGAAAAAATGAATACTTCGCGAATTGCATGAAAAACATATCTTATATATTATATCAAATGAATGTAAAAAGGTTAAAAGCCATGATTTATTTGGAACTCCTTCTTTGCCGGCTTGTGTATTGAATTCATTGTATTCATTACATGCGCATAGGGAGGAATATTGTACCAGATCTAACCTCTGATTATTTCATAGAAAGCATGATGGTGTGTACTGATAATTCACGGCCAGACCTTACTAAGGACATCTGACATGTTGCTCTTCAACGGGTCAAATATAACGCCACCCAGAAGAGAAAATATATCCACCTGATAAATGAAAACTTCGCGAAATGCTTCAATATTTCAATATTGGACGACTTCATGTGATTGGAGTTTAGTTTGTAGTAGATGTGTGTGAGTTTGCAAGGTATATATATTGACCATATAATGTAATGATGAGAGTATTGCCGCATGGTATGATCCAGGTAAAATAGAACATTGGGAATGGTGGTGGGACAAAATAGTCTAGTGGTTAAGGTGTCCGCCATCAGTCCGAATGAACGCTGGTTCAAAACCCAGCAGCTGGCGAAATATTTCGATCTTGATCGATATCGTGTCGATACCAGTAAATTGTAATAGCACATATAATTGATCGAAGCATATAAGGCATACTGTTAAATATCATTTTATAGAAATTGTGATTGATTTGTTCACTTTTTGTAGTCTGGAAAAATGCTTATACAATACGTTTGCCTGATAATTACATGCAATCAGATGATAACGACAATGACAAGGGAATAATGAGCTCATATCGTGTTTATACAGGTAAAGATCATGTTGAAGTCAATTCAATCTGTCAAAACATATATATAATATGAAATGAATGTAAGTAAGTTAGAAGCCATGTTTGAGATAGAACAATATGCACCTTCTTTGCAGGCTAGTATATGGAATTCATTGTAATCATTATATGCAAATCGAGATGAAAAATTGTATTAGAACTAACCTCTGATTTTTTCATAGAATGCAGGATGCTGTGTACTGATAATTCACGGCTACACCTGTCTGAGGACATCTGACATGCTGCCCTTTAAACGGTCAAATATAATGCCGCCCACAAGAGAAATAAATCCACCAGAAAAATGAATACTTCGCGAAATGCATGAATATTTCAATATTGGAAGACTTCATGTGAGTGGAGTTTAATTTGTAGTAGATGTGTGTGAGTTTGCAAGGTATATATATTGACCATATAATGTAATGATGAGAGTATTGCCGCCTGGTATGATCCAGGTAAAATAGAACATTGGGGATGGTGGTGGGACAAAATAGTTTAGTGGTTAAGGTGTCCGCCATCAATCCGAAAGAACGCTGGTTCAAAACCTAGCAGCTGGCGAAATATTTCGATCTTGATAGATATCGTGTTCATGCCAGTAAATGTCAAAGCACATATAATTCATTGAAGCATATATGGCATACTGTTAAATTTAAATTTTAAGAAATTTGGATTGATATGTTCACTTTTTTAGTCTGGAAAAATGCTTGTACAATACGTTTGCCTGATAATTACATGCAATCAGATGATAACGACACTGACAAGGGAACAAGGAGCTCATATCGTATTTATACACTTAGAAATCGTGTTGAAGTCAATTCAATCTGTCAAAACATATCTTATATATTATATCAAATGAAAGTAAAAAGGTTAAAAGCCATGATTTAGATGGAACTCCTTCCTTGCCGGCTTGTGTATTGAATTCATTGTATTCATTACATGCGCATAGGGAGGAATATTGTACCAGATCTAACCTCTGATTATTTCATAGAAAGCATGATGGTGTGTACTGATAATTCAAGGCCAGACCTTACTAAGGACATCTGACATGTTGCTCTTTAAACGGGTCAAATAAAATGCCACCCAGAAAAGAAAATAAATACATCGGAAAAATGAAAACTTCGCGAAATGCTTCAATATTTCAATATTGGAAGACTTCATGTGATCGGAGTTTAGTTTGTAGTAGATGTGTGTGAGTTTGCAAGGTATATATATTGACCATATAATGTAATGATGAGAGTATTGCCGCATGGTATGATCCAGGTAAAATAGAACATTGGGGATGGTGGTGGGACAAAATAGTCTAGTGGTTAAGGTGTCCGCCATCAGTCCGAAAGAACGCTGGTTCAAAACCCAGCAGCTGGCGAAATATTTCGATCTTGATCGATATCGTGTTCATACCAGTAAATTGTAATAGCACATATAATTGATCGAAGCATATAAGGCATACTGTTAAATTTCATTTTATAGAAATTGTGATTGATTTGTTCACTTTTTGTAGTCTGGAAAAATGCTTATACAACACGTTTGCCTGATAATTACATGCAATCAGATGATAACGACAATGACAAGGGAATAATGAGCTCATATCGTTTTTATACAGGTAAAGATCATGTTGAAGTCAATTCAATCTGTCAAAAAACATATATATAATATGAAATGAATGTAAGTAGGTTAGAAGCCATGTTTGAGATGGAACAATATGCACCTTCTTTGCAGGCTAGTATATGGAATTCATTGTAATCATTATATGCAAATCGAGATGAAAATTGTATTAGAACTAACCTCTGATTTTTTCATAGAATGCAGGATGCTGTGCACTGATAATTCACGGCTACACCTGTCTGAGGACATCTGACATGCTGCCCTTTAACGGGTCAAATATAATGCCGCCCACAAGAGAAATAAATCCACAAGAAAAATGAATACTTCGCGAATTGCATGAAAAACATATCTTATATATTATATCAAATGAATGTAAAAAGGTTAAAAGCCATGATTTATTTGGAACTCCTTCTTTGCCGGCTTGTGTATTGAATTCATTGTATTCATTACATGCGCATAGGGAGGAATATTGTACCAGATCTAACCTCTGATTATTTCATAGAAAGCATGATGGTGTGTACTGATAATTCACGGCCAGACCTTACTAAGGACATCTGACATGTTGCTCTTCAACGGGTCAAATATAACGCCACCCAGAAGAGAAAATATATCCACCTGATAAATGAAAACTTCGCGAAATGCTTCAATATTTCAATATTGGACGACTTCATGTGATTGGAGTTTAGTTTGTAGTAGATGTGTGTGAGTTTGCAAGGTATATATATTGACCATATAATGTAATGATGAGAGTATTGCCGCATGGTATGATCCAGGTAAAATAGAACATTGGGAATGGTGGTGGGACAAAATAGTCTAGTGGTTAAGGTGTCCGCCATCAGTCCGAAAGAACGCTGGTTCAAAACCCAGCAGCTGGCGAAATATTTCGATCTTGATCGATATCGTGTCGATACCAGTAAATTGTAATAGCACATATAATTGATCGAAGCATATAAGGCATACTGTTAAATATCATTTTATAGAAATTGTGATTGATTTGTTCACTTTTTGTAGTCTGGAAAAATGCTTATACAATACGTTTGCCTGATAATTACATGCAATCAGATGATAACGACAATGACAAGGGAATAATGAGCTCATATCGTGTTTATACAGGTAAAGATCATGTTGAAGTCAATTCAATCTGTCAAAACATATATATAATATGAAATGAATGTAAAGTAAGTTAGAAGCCATGTTTGAGATAGAACAATATGCACCTTCTTTGCAGGCTAGTATATGGAATTCATTGTAATCATTATATGCAAATCGAGATGAAAATTGTATTAGAACTAACCTCTGATTTTTTCATAGAATGCAGGATGCTGTGTACTGATAATTCACGGCTACACCTGTCTGAGGACATCTGACATGCTGCCCTTTAACGGGTCAAATATAATGCCGCCCACAAGAGAAATAAATCCACCAGAAAAATGAATACTTCGCGAAATGCATGAATATTTCAATATTGGAAGACTTCATGTGAGTGGAGTTTAATTTGTAGTAGATGTGTGTGAGTTTGCAAGGTATATATATTGACCATATAATGTAATGATGAGAGTATTGCCGCCTGGTATGATCCAGGTAAAATAGAACATTGGGGATGGTGGTGGGACAAAATAGTTTAGTGGTTAAGGTGTCCGCCATCAATCCGAAAGAACGCTGGTTCAAAACCTAGCAGCTGGCGAAATATTTCGATCTTGATAGATATCGTGTTCATGCCAGTAAATGTCAAAGCACATATAATTCATTGAAGCATATATGGCATACTGTTAAATTTAATTTTAAAGAAATTTGGATTGATATGTTCACTTTTTTAGTCTGGAAAAATGCTTGTACAATACGTTTGCCTGATAATTACATGCAATCAGATGATAACGACACTGACAAGGGAACAAGGAGCTCATATCGTATTTATACACTTAGAAATCGTGTTGAAGTCAATTCAATCTGTCAAAACATATATATAATATGAAATAAATGTAAGTAAGTTAGAAGCCATGTTTGAGATAGAACAATATGCACCTTCTTTGCAGGCTAGTATATGGAATTCATTGTAATCATTATATGCAAATCGAGATGAAATATTGTATTAGAACTAACCTCTGATTTTTTCATAGAATGCAGGATGCTGTGTACTGATAATTCACGGCTACACCTGTCTGAGGACATCTGACATGCTGCCCTTTAACGGGTCAAATATAATGCCGCCCACAAAGAGAAATAAATCCACCAGAAAAATGAATACTTCGCGAAATGCATGAATATTTCAATATTGGAAGACTTCATGTGAGTGGAGTTTTATTTGTAGTAGATGTGTGTGAGTTTGCAAGGTATATATATTGACCATATAATGTAATGATGAGAGTATTGCCGCCTGGTATGATCCAGGTAAAATAGAACATTGGGGATGGTGGTGGGACAAAATAGTTTAGTGGTTAAGGTGTCCGCCATCAATCCGAAAGAACGCTGGTTCAAAAACCTAGCAGCTGGCGAAATATTTCGATCTTGATAGATATATCGTGTTCATGCCAGTAAATGTCAAAGCACATATAATTCATTAAAGCATATATGGCATACTGTTAAATTTAATTTTAAAGAAATTTGGATTGATATGTTCACTTTTTTAGTCTGGAAAAATGCTTGTACAATACGTTTGCCTGATAATTACATGCAATCAGATGATAACGACACTGACAAGGGAACAAGGAGCTCATATCGTATTTATACACTTAGAAATCGTGTTGAAGTCAATTCAATCTGTCAAAACATATATATAATATGAAATAAATGTAAGTAAGTTAGAAGCCATGTTTGAGATAGAACAATATGCACCTTCTTTGCAGGCTAGTATATGGAATTCATTGTAATCATTATATGCAAATCGAGATGAAAATTGTATTAGAACTAACCTCTGATTTTTTCATAGAATGCAGGATGCTGTGTACTGATAATTCACGGCTACACCTGTCTGAGGACATCTGACATGCTGCCCTTTAACGAGGTCAAATATAATGCCGCCCACAAGAGAAATAAAATCCACCAGAAAAATGAATACTTCGCGAAATGCATGAATATTTCAATATTGGAAGACTTCATGTGAGTGGAGTTTAATTTGTAGTAGATGTGTGTGAGTTTGCAAGGTATATATATTGACCATATAATGTAATGATGAGAGTATTGCCGCCTGGTATGATGATCCAGGTAAAATAGAACATTGGGGATGGTGGTGGGACAAAATAGTTTAGTGGTTAAGGTGTCCGCCATCAATCCGAAAGAACGCTGGTTCAAAACCTAGCAGCTGGCGAAATATTTCGATCTTGATAGATATCGTGTTCATGCCAGTAAATGTCAAAGCACATATAATTCATTGAAGCATATATGGCATACTGTTAAATTTAATTTTAAAGAAATTTGGATTGATATGTTCACTTTTTTAGTCTGGAAAAATGCTTGTACAATACGTTTGCCTGATAATTACATGCAATCAGATGATAACGACACTGACAAGGGAACAAGGAGCTCATATCGTATTTATACACTTAGAAATCGTGTTGAAGTCAATTCAATCTGTCAAAACATATCTTATATATTATATCAAATGAAAGTAAAAAGGTTAAAAGCCATGATTTAGATGGAACTCCCTTCTTTGCCGGCTTGTGTATTGAATTCATTGTATTCATTACATGCGCATAGGGAGGAATATTGTACCAGATCTAACCTCTGATTATTTCATAGAAAGCATGATGGTGTGTACTGATAATTCAAGGCCAGACCTTACTAAGGACATCTGACATGTTGCTCTTTAACGGGTCAAATAAAATGCCACCCAGAAAAGAAAATAAATACATCGGAAAAATGAAAACTTCGCGAAATGCTTCAATATTTCAATATTGGAAGACTTCATGTGATCGGAGTTTAGTTTGTAGTAGATGTGTGTGAGTTTGCAAGGTATATATATTGACCATATAATGTAATGATGAGAGTATTGCCGCATGGTATGATCCAGGTAAAATAGAACATTGGGGATGGTGGTGGGACAAAATAGTCTAGTGGTTAAGGTGTCCGCCATCAGTCCGAAAGAACGCTGGTTCAAAACCCAGCAGCTGGCGAAATATTTCGATCTTGATAGATATCGTGTCGATACCAGTAATTGTAATAGCACATATAATTGATCGAAGCATATAAGGCATACTGTTAAATTTCATTTTATAGAAATTGTGATTGATTTGTTCACTTTTTGTAGTCTGGAAAAATGCTTATACAATACGTTTGCCTGATAATTACATGCAATCAGATGATAACGACAATGACAAGGGAATAATGAAGCTCAAATCGTGTTTATACAGGTAAAGATCATGTTGAAGTCAATTCAATCTGTCAAAACATATATATAATATGAAATGAATGTAAGTAGGTTAGAAGCCATGTTTGAGATGGAACAATATGCACCTTCTTTGCAGGCTAGTATATGGAATTCATTGTAATCATTATGTGCAAATCGAGATGAAAATTGTATTAGAACTAACCTCTGATTTTTTCATAGAATGCAGGATGCTGTGTACTGATAATTCACGGCTACACCTGTCTGAGGACATCTGACATGCTGCCCTATAACGAGTCAAATATAATGCCGCCCACAAGAGAAATAAATCCACCAGAAAAATGAATACTTCGCGAAATGCATGAATATTTCAATATTGGAAGACTTCATGTGAGTGGAGTTTAATTTGTAGTTGATGTGTGTGAGTTTGCAAGGTATATATATTGACCATATAATGTAATGATGAGAGTATTGCCGCCTGGTATGATCCAGGTAAAATAGAACATTGGGGATGGTGGTGGGACAAAATAGTTTAGTGGTTAAGGTGTCCGCCATCAATCCGAAAGAACGCTGGTTCAAAACCTAGCAGCTGGCGAAATATTTAGATCTTGATAGATATCGTGTTCATGCCAGTAAATGTCAAAGCACATATAATTCATTGAAGCATATATGGCATACTGTTAAATTTAATTTTAGAGAAATTTGGATTGATATGTTCACTTTTTTAGTCTGGAAAAATGCTTGTACAATACGTTTGCCTGATAATTACATGCAATCAGATGATAACGACACTGACAAGGGAACAAGGAGCTCATATCGTATTTATACACTTAGAAATCGTGTTGAAGTCAATTCAATCTGTCAAAACATATCTTATATATTATATCAAATGAAAGTAAAAAGGTTAAAAGCCATGATTTAGATGGAACTCCTTCCTTGCCGGCTTGTGTATTGAATTCATTGTATTCATTACATGCGCATAGGGAGGAATATTGTACCAGATCTAACCTCTGATTATTTCATAGAAAGCATGATGGTGTGTACTGATAATTCACGGCCAGACCTTACTAAGGACATCTGACATGTTGCTCTTTAACGGGTCAAATAAAATGCCACCCAGAAAAGAAAATAAATACATCGGAAAAATGAAAACTTCGCGAAATGCTTCAATATTTCAATATTGGAAGACTTCATGTGATCGGAGTTTAGTTTGTAGTAGATGTGTGTGAGTTTGCAAGGTATATATATTGACCATATAATGTAATGATGAGAGTATTGCCGCATGGTATGATCCAGGTAAAATAGAACATTGGGGATGGTGGTGGGACAAAATAGTCTAGTGGTTAAGGTGTCCGCCATCAGTCCGAAAGAACGCTGGTTCAAAACCCAGCAGCTGGCGAAATATTTCGATCTTGATCGATATCGTGTTCATACCAGTAAATTGTAATAGCACATATAATTGATCGAAGCATATAAGGCATACTGTTTAATTTAATTTTAGAGAAATTGTGATTGATTTGTTCACTTTTTTAGTCTGGAAAAATGCTTATACAATACGTTTGCCTGATAATTACATGCAATCAGATGATAACGACACTGACAAGGGAACAAGGAGCTCATATCGTATTTACACACTTAGAGATCATGTTGAAGTCAATTCAATCTGTCAAAACATATCTTATATATTATATCAAATGAATGTAAAAAGGTTAAAAGCCATGATTTATATGGAACTCCTTCTTTGCCAGCTTGTGTATTGAATTCATTGTATTCATTACATGCGCATAGGGAGGAATATTGTACCAGATGTAACCTCTGATTATTTCATAGAAAGCATGATGGTGTGTACTGATAATTCACGGCCAGACCTTACTAAGGACATCTGACATGTTGCTCTTCAACGGGTCAAATATAATGCCACCCAGAAGAGAAAATATATCCACCTGATAAATGAAAACTTCGCGAAATGCTTCAATATTTCAATATTGGACGACTTCATGTGATCGGAGTTTAGTTTGTAGTAGATGTGTGTGAGTTTGCAAGGTATATATATTGACCATATAATGTAATGATGAGAGTATTGCCGCATGGTATGATCCAGGTAAAATAGAACATTGGGGATGGTGGTGGGACAAAATAGTCTAGTGGTTAAGGTGTCCGCCATCAGTCCGAAAGAACGCTGGTTCAAAAACCCAGCAGCTGGCGAAATATTTCGATCTTGATCGATATCGTGTCGATACCAGTAAATTGTAATAGCACATATAATTGATTGAAGCATATAAGGCATACTGTTAAATTTCATTTTATAGAAATTGTGATTGATTTGTTCACTTTTTGTAGTCTGGAAAAATGCTTATACAATACGTTTGCCTGATAATTACATGCAATCAGATGATAACGACACTGACAAGGGAATAATGAGCTCATATCGTTTTTATACAGGTAAAGATCATGTTGAAGTCAATTCAATCTGTCAAAACATATATATAATATGAAATGAATGTAAGTAGGTTAGAAGCCATGTTTGAGATGGAACAATATGCACCTTCTTTGCAGGCTAGTATATGGAATTCATTGTAATCATTATGTGCAAATCGAGATGAAAATTGTATTAGAACTAACCTCTGATTTTTTCATAGAATGCAGGATGCTGTGTACTGATAATTCACGGCTACACCTGTCTGAGGACATCTGACATGCTGCCCTTTAACGGGTCAAATATAATGCCGCCCCACAAGAGAAATAAATCCACCAGAAAAATGAATACTTCGCGAAATGCATGAATATTTCAATATTGGAAGACTTCATGTGAGTGGAGTTTAATTTGTAGTTGATGTGTGTGAGTTTGCAAGGTATATATATTGACCATATAATGTAATGATGAGAGTATTGCCGCCTGGTATGATCCAGGTAAAATAGAACATTGGGGATGGTGGTGGGACAAAATAGTTTTAGTGGTTAAGGTGTCCGCCATCAATCCGAAAGAACGCTGGTTCAAAACCTAGCAGCTGGCGAAATATTTAGATCTTGATAGATATCGTGTTCATGCCAGTAAATGTCAAAGCACATATAATTCATTGAAGCATATATGGCATACTGTTAAATTTAATTTTAGAGAAATTTGGATTGATATGTTCACTTTTTTAGTCTGGAAAAATGCTTGTACAATACGTTTGCCTGATAATTACATGCAATCAGATGATAACGACACTGACAAGGGAACAAGGAGCTCATATCGTATTTATACACTTAGAAATCGTGTTGAAGTCAATTCAATCTGTCAAAACATATCTTATATATTATATGAAATGAAAGTAAAAAGGTTAAAAGCCATGATTTAGATGGAACTCCTTCCTTGCCGGCTTGTGTATTGAATTCATTGTATTCATTACATGCGCATAGGGAGGGAATATTGTACCCAGATGTAACCTCTGATTATTTTCATAGAAAGCATGAGGGTGTGTACTGATAATTCAAGGCCAGACCTTACTAAGGACATCTGACATGTTGCTCTTTAACGGGTCAAATAAAATGCCACCCAGAAAAGAAAATAAATACATCGGAAAAATGAAAACTTCGCGAAATGCTTCAATATTTCAAATATTGGAAGACTTCATGTGATCGGAGTTTAGTTTGTAGTAGATGTGTGTGAGTTTGCAAGGTATATATATTGACCATATAATGTAATGATGAGAGTATTGCCGCATGGTATGATCCAGGTAAAATAGAACATTGGGGATGGTGGTGGGACAAAATAGTCTAGTGGTTAAGGTGTCCGCCATCAGTCCGAAAGAACGCTGGTTCAAAACCCAGCAGCTGGCGAAATATTTCGATCTTGATCGATATCGTGTTCATACCAGTAAATTGTAATAGCACATATAATTGATCGAAGCATATAAGGCATACTGTTAAATTTCATTTTATAGAAATTGTGATTGATTTGTTCACTTTTTGTAGTCTGGAAAAATGCTTATACAATACGTTTGCCTGATAATTACATGCAATCAGATGATAACGACACTGACAAGGGAACAAGGAGCTCATATCGTATTTATACACTTAGAGATCATGTTTTGAAGTCAATTCAATCTGTCAAAACATATCTTATATATTATATCAAATGAATGTAAAAAGGTTAAAAGCCATGATTTATATGGAACTCCTTCTTTGCGGCTTGTGTATTGAATTCATTGTATTCATTACATGCGCATAGGGAGGAATATTGTACCAGATCTAACCTCTGATTATTTCATAGAAAGCATGATGGTGTGTACTGATAATTCGTGGCCAGACCTTACTAAGGACATCTGACATGTTGCTCTTCAACGGGTCAAATATAATGCCACCCAGAAGAGAAAATATATCCACCTGATAAATGAAAACTTCGCGAAATGCTTCAATATTTCAATATTGGAAGACTTCATGTGAGTGGAGTTTAATTTGTAGTAGATGTGTGTGAGTTTGCAAGGTATATATATTGACCATATAATGTAATGATGAGAGTATTGCCGCCTGGTATGATCCAGGTAAAATAGAACATTGGGGATGGTGGTGGGACAAAATAGTCTAGTGGTTAAGGTGTCCGCCATCAGTCCGAAAGAACGCTGGTTCAAAACCCAGCAGCTGGCGAAATATTTCGATCTTGATCGATATCGTGTCGATACCAGTAAATTGTAATAGCACATATAATTGATTGAAGCATATAAGGCATACTGTTAAATTTCATTTTATAGAAATTGTGATTGATTTGTTCACTTTTTGTAGTCTGGAAAAATGCTTATACAATACGTTTGCCTGATAATTACATGCAATCAGATGATAACGACACTGACAAGGGAATAATGAGCTCATATCGTTTTTATACACAGGTAAAGATCATGTTGAAGTCAATTCAATCTGTCAAAACATATATATAATATGAAATGAATGTAAGTAGGTTAGAAGCCATGTTTGAGATGGAACAATATGCACCTTCTTTGCAGGCTAGTATATGGAATTCATTGTAATCATTATGTGCAAATCGAGATGAAAATTGTATTAGAACTAACCTCTGATTTTTTCATAGAATGCAGGATGCTGTGTACTGATAATTCACGGCTACACCTGTCTGAGGACATCTGACATGCTGCCCTTTAACGGGTCAAATATAATGCCGCCCACAAGAGAAATAAATCCACCAGAAAAATGAATACTTCGCGAAATGCATGAATATTTCAATATTGGAAGACTTCATGTGAGTGGAGTTTAATTTGTAGTTGATGTGTGTGAGTTTGCAAGGTATATATATTGACCATATAATGTAATGATGAGAGTATTGCCGCCTGGTATGATCCAGGTAAAATAGAACATTGGGGATGGTGGTGGGACAAATAGTTTAGTGGTTAAGGTGTCCGCCATCAATCCGAAAGAACGCTGGTTCAAAACCTAGCAGCTGGCGAAATATTTCGATCTTGATCGATATCGTGTCGATACCAGTAAATTGTAATAGCACATATAATTGATCGAAGCATATAAGGCATACTGTTTAATTTAATTTTAGAGAAATTGTGATTGATTTGTTCACTTTTTTAGTCTGGAAAAATGCTTATACAATACGTTTGCCTGATAATTACATGCAATCAGATGATAACGACACTGACAAGGGAACAAGGAGCTCATATCGTATTTACACACTTAGAGATCATGTTGAAGTCAATTCAATCTGTCAAAACATATCTATATATATTATCAAATGAATGTAAAAAGGTTAAAAGCCATGATTTTTATATGGAACTCCTTCTTTGCCAGCTTGTGTATTGAATTCATTGTATTCATTACATGCGCATAGGGAGGAATATTGTACCAGATGTAACCTCTGATTATTTCATAGAAAGCATGATGGTGTGTACTGATAATTCACGGCCAGACCTTACTAAGGACATCTGACATGTTTGCTCTTCAACGGGTCAAATATAATGCCCACCAGAAGAGAAAATATATCCACCTGATAAATGAAAAACTTCGCGAAATGCTTCAATATTTCAATATTGGACGACTTCATGTGATCGGAGTTTAGTTTGTAGTAGATATGTGTGTGAGTTTGCAAAGGTATATATATTGACCATATAATGTAATGATGAGAGTATTGCCGCATGGTATGATCCAGGTAAAATAGAACATTGGGGATGGTGGTGGGACAAAATAGTCTAGTGGTTAAGGTGTCCGCCATCAGTCCGAAAGAACGCTGGTTCAAAACCCAGCAGCTGGCGAAATATTCGATCTTGATCGATATCGTGTTCATGCCAGTAAATGTCAAAGCACATATAATTCATTGAAGCATATATGGCATACTGTTAAATTTAATTTTAGAGAAATTTGGATTGATATGTTCACTTTTTTAGTCTGGAAAAATGCTTGTACAATACGTTTGCCTGATAATTACATGCAATCAGATGATAACGACACTGACAAGGGAACAAGGAGCTCATATCGTATTTATACACTTAGAAATCGTGTTGAAGTCAATTCAATCTGTCAAAACATATCTTATATATTATATGAAATGAAAGTAAAAAGGTTAAAAGCCATGATTTAGATGGAACTCCTTCCTTGCCGGCTTGTGTATTGAATTCATTGTATTCATTACATGCGCATAGGGAGGAATATTGTACCAGATCTAACCTCTGATTATTTCATAGAAAGCATGATGGTGTGTACTGATAATTCGTGGCCAGACCTTACTAAGGACATCTGACATGCTGCTCTTCAACGGGTCAAATATAATGCCACCCAGAAGAGATAATATATCCACCTGATAAATGAAAACTTCGCGAAATGCTTCAATATTTCAATATTGGAAGACTTCATGTGAGTGGAGTTTAATTTGTAGTAGATGTGTGTGAGTTGGCAAGGTATATATATTGACCATATAATGTAATGATGAGAGTATTGCCGCATGGTATGATCCAGGTAAAATAGAACATTGGGGATGGTGGTGGGACAAAATAGTCTAGTGGTTAAGGTTGTCCGCCATCAGTCCGAAAGAACGCTGGTTCAAAACCCAGCAGCTGGCGAAATATTTCGATCTTGATCGATATCGTGTTCATACCAGTAAATTGTAATAGCACATATAATTGATCGAAGCATATAAGGCATACTGTTAAATTTCATTTTATAGAAATTGTGATTGATTTGTTCACTTTTTGTAGTCTGGAAAAATGCTTATACAATACGTTTGCCTGATAATTACATGCAATCAGATGATAACGACACTGACAAGGGAACAAGGAGCTCATATCGTATTTATACACTTAGAGATCATGTTGAAGTCAATTCAATCTGTCAAAACATATCTTATATATTATATCAAATGAATGTAAAAAGGTTAAAAGCCATGATTTATATGGAACTCCTTCTTTGCCGGCTTGTGTATTGAATTCATTGTATTCATTACATGCGCATAGGGAGGAATATTGTACCAGATCTAACCTCTGATTATTTCATAGAAAGCATGATGGTGTGTACTGATAATTCGTGGCCAGACCTTACTAAGGACATCTGACATGCTGCTCTTCAACGGGTCAAATATAATGCCACCCAGAAGAGAAAATATCCACCTGATAAATGAAAACTTCGCGAAATGCTTCAATATTTCAATATTGGAAGACTTCATGTGAGTGGAGTTTTAATTTGTAGTAGATGTGTGTGAGTTTGCAAGGTATATATATTGACCATATAATGTAATGATGAGAGTATTGCCGCCTGGATGATCCAGGTAAAATAGAACATTGGGGATGGTGGTGGGACAAAATAGTCTAGTGGTTAAGGTGTCCGCCATCAGTCCGAAAGAACGCTGGTTCAAAACCCAGCAGCTGGCGAAATATTTCGATCTTGATCGATATCGTGTTCATGCCAGTAAAATGTCAAAGCACATATAATTCATTGAAAGCATATATGGCATACTGTTAATTTAATTTTAGAGAAATTGGATTGATATTTTCACTTTTTTAGTCTGAAAAAATGCTTGTACAATACGGTTTGCCTGATAATTACATGCAATCAGATGATAACGACACTGACAAGGGAACAAGGAGCTCATATCGTATTTATACACTTAGAATCGTGTTGAAGTCATTCAATCTGTCAAACATATCTTATATATTATATCAAATGAAGTAAAAAGGTTAAAAGCCATGATTTAGATGGAACTCCTTCCTTGCCGGCTTGTGTATTGAATTCATTGTATTCATTACATGCGCATAGGGAGGAATATTGTACCAGATCTAACCTCTGATTATTTCATAGAAAGCATTATGGTGTGTACTGATAATTCACGGCCAGACCCTTACTAAGGACATCTGACATGTTTGCTCTTTAACGGGTCAAATAAAATGCCACCCAGAAAAGAAAAATAAATACATCGGAAAAGTGAAAACTTCGCGAAATGCTTCAATATTTCAATATTGGAAGACTTCATGTGATCGGAGTTTAGTTTGTAGTAGATGTGTGTGAGTTTGCAAGGTATATATATTGACCATATAATGTAATGATGAGAGTATTGCCGCATGGTATGATCCAGGTAAAATAGAACATTGGGAATGGTGGTGGGACAAAATAGTCTAGTGGTTAAGGTGTCCGCCATCAGTCCGAAAGAACGCTGGTTCAAAACCCAGCAGCTGGCGAAATATTTCGATCTTGATCGATATCGTGTTCATACCAGTAAATTGTAATAGCACATATAATTGATCGAAACATATATAGGCATACTGTTAAATTTAATTTTAGAGAAATTGTGATTGATTTGTTCACTTTTTGTAGTCTGGAAAAATGCTTATACAATACGTTTGCCTGATAATTACATGCAATCAGATGATAACGACACTGACAAGGGAACAAGGAGCTCATATCGTATTTATACACTTAGAGATCATGTTGAAGTCAATTCAATCTGTCAAAACATATCTTATATATTATATCAAATGAATGTAAAAAAGGTTAAAAGCCATGATTTATATGGAACTCCTTCTTTGCCGGCTTGTGTATTGAATTCATTGTATTCATTACATGCGCATAGGGAGGAATATTGTACCAGATCTAACCTCTGATTATTTCATAGAAAGCATGATGGTGTGTACTGATAATTCGTGGCCAGACCTTACTAAGGACATCTGACATGCTGCTCTTTAGAAACAATCACGGGTCAAAATATAATGCCACCCAGAAGAAGATAATATATCCACCTGATAAATGAAAACTTCGCGAAATGCTTCAATATTTCAATATTGGAAGACTTCATGTGATCGGAGTTTAGTTTTTGTAGTAGAATGTGTGTGAGTTTGCAAGGTATATATATTGACCATATAATGTAATGATGAGAGTATTGCCGCATGGGTATGATCCAGGTAAAATAGAACATTGGGGATGGTGGTGGGACAAAAAAATAGTCTAGTGGTTAAGGTGTCCGCCATCAGTCCGAAAGGGAAACGCTGGTTCAAACCCAGCAGCTGGCGAAATATTTCGATCTTGATCGATATCGTGTCTCGATACCAGTAAATTGTAATAGCACATATAATTGATCGAAGCATATAAGGCATACTGTTTAATTTAATTTTAGAGAAATTGTGATTGATTTGTTCACTTTTTTAGTCTGGAAAAATGCTTATACAATACGTTTGCCTGATAATTACATGCAATCAGATGATAACGACACTGACAAGGGAACAAGGAGCTCATATCGTATTTATACACTTAGAGATCATGTTGAAGTCATTCAATCTGTCAAAACATATCTATATATTATATGAAATGAATGTAAAAAGGTTAAAAGCCATGATTTTATATGGAACTCCTTCTTTGCCGGCTTGTGTATTGAATTCATTGTATTCATTACATGCGCATAGGGAGGAATATTGTACCAGATGTAACCTCTGATTATTTCATAGAAAGCATGATGGTGTGTACTGATAATTCAAGGCCAGACCTTACTAAGGACATCTGACATGTTGCTCTTCAACGGGTCAAATATAATGCCACCCAGAAGAGAAAATATATCCACCTGATAAATGAAAACTTCGCGAAATGCTTCAATATTTCAATATTGGACGACTTCATGTGATGGAGTTTAGTTTGTAGTAGATGTGTGTGAGTTTGCAAGGTATATATATTGACCATATAATGTAATGATGAGAGTATTGCCGCATGGTATGATCCAGGTAAAATAGAACATTGGGGATGGTGGTGGGACAAAATAGTCTAGTGGTTAAGGTGTCCGCCATCAGTCCGAAAGAACGCTGGTTCAAAACCCAGCAGCTGGCGAAATATTTCGATCTTGATAGATATCGTGTTCATACCAGTAAATTGTAATAGCACATATAATTGATCGAAGCATATAAGGCATACTGTTAAATTTCATTTTATAGAAAATTGTGATTGATTTGTTCACTTTTTTTAGTCTGGAAAAATGCTTTTGTACAATACGTTTGCCTGATAATTACATGCAATCAGATGATAACGACACTGACAAGGGAACAAGGAGCTCATATCGTATTTATACACTTAGAGATCATGTTGAAGTCAATTCAATCTGTCAAAACATATCTTATATATTATATCAAATGAATGTAAAAAAGGTTAAAAGCCATGATTTAGATGGAACTCCTTCCTTTGCCGGCTTTGTGTATTGAATTCATTGTATTCATTACATGCGCATAGGGAGGAATATTGTACCAGATCTAACCTCTGATTATTTCATAGAAAGCATGATGGTGTGTACTGATAATTCAAGGCCAGACCTTACTAAGGACATCTGACATGTTGCTCTTCAACGGGTCAAATATAATGCCACCCTGCAAGAGAGATATATATCCACCTGATAAATGAAAACTTCGCGAAATGCTTCAATATTTCAATATTGGAAGACTTCATGTGAGGTGGAGTTTAGTTTGTAGTAGATGTGTGTGTGAGTCGCTTTTGCAAGGTATATATATTGACCATATAATGTAATGATGAGAGTATTGCCGCATGGTATGATCCAGGTAAAATAGAACATTGGGGATGGTGGTGGGACAAAATAGTCTAGTGGTTAAGGTTGTCCGCCATCAGTCCGAAAGAACGCTGGTTCAAAACCCAGCAGCTGGCGAAATATTTCGATCTTGATCGATATCGTGTCGATACCAGTAAATTGTAATAGCACATATAATTGATCGAAGCATATAAGGCATACTGTTAAATTTCATTTTAGAGAAATTGTGATTGATTTGTTCACTTTTTGTTTAGTCTGGAAAAATGCTTATACAATACGTTTTGCCTGATAATTACATGCAATCAGATGATAACGACACTGACAAGGGACAAGGAGCTCATATCGTATTTTAACACTTAGAGATCATGTTGAAGTCAATTTCAATCTGTCAAAACATATCTTATATATTATATGAAATGAATGTAAAAGGTTAAAAAGCCATGATTTATATGGAACTCCTTCTTTGCCGGCTTGTGTATTGAATTCATTGTATTCATTACATGCGCATAGGGAGGAATATTGTAGCAAGATCTAACCTCTGATTATTTCATAGAAAGCATGATGGTGTGTACTGATAATTCAGGCCAGACCTTACTAAAGGACATCTGACATGTTGCTCTTCAAGGGGTCAAATATAATGCCACCCAGAAGAGAAAATATATCCACCCTGATAAATGAAAACTTCGCGAAATGCTTCAATATTTCAATATTGGAACGACTTCATGTGAGTGGAGTTTAGTTTGTAGTAGATGTGTGTGAGTTTGCAAGGTATATATATTGACCATATAATGTAATGATGAGAGTATTGCCGCATGGTATGATCCAGGTAAAATAGAACATTGGGGATGGTGGTGGGACAAAATAGTCTAGTGGTTAAGGTGTCCGCCATCAGTCCGAAAGAACGCTGGTTCAAAAACCCAGCAGCTGGCGAAATATTTCGATCTTGATCGATATCGTGTCGATACCAGTAAATGTAATAGCACATATAATTGATCGAAGCATATAAGGCATACTGTTAAATTTCATTTAGAGAAATTGTGATTGATATGTTCACTTTTTAGTCTGGAAAAATGCTTATACAATACGTTTGCCTGATAATTACATGCAATCAGATGATAACGACACTGACAAGGGAACAAGGAGCTCATATCGTATTTATACACTTAGAGATCATGTTGAAGTCAATTCAATCTGTCAAAACATATCTTATATATTATATGAAATGAATGTAAAAAGGTTAAAAGCCATGATTTATATGGAACTCCTTCTTTGCCAGCTTGTGTATTGAATTCATTGTATTCATTACATGCGCATAGGGAGGAATATTGTACCAGATGTAACCTCTGATTATTTCATAGAAAGCATGATGGTGTGTACTGATAATTCAAAGGCCAGACCTTACTAAGGACATCTGACATGTTGCTCTTCAACGGGTCAAATATAATGCCACCCAGAAGAGAAAATATATCCACCTGATAAATGAAAACTTCGCGCGAAATGCTTCAATATTTCAATATTGGACGACTTCATGTGATCGGAGTTTAGTTTGTAGTAGATGTGTGTGAGTTTGCAAGGTATATATATTGACCATATAATGTAATGATGAGAGTATTGCCGCATGGTATGATCCAGGTAAAATAGAACATTGGGGATGGTGGTGGGACAAAATAGTCTAGTGGTTAAGGTGTCCGCCATCAGTCCGAAAAGAACGCTGGTTCAAAACCCAACAGCTGGCGAAATATTTCGATCTTGATCGATATCGTGTCGATACCAGTAAATTGTAATAGCACATATAATTGATTGAAGCATATAAGGCATACTGTTAAATTTCATTTTATAGAAATTGTGATTGATTTGTTCACTTTTTGTAGTCTGGAAAAATGCTTATACAATACGTTTGCCTGATAATTACATGCAATCAGATGATAACGACAATGACAAGGGAATAATGAGCTCATATCGTTTTTATACAGGTAAAGATCATGTTGAAGTCAATTCAATCTGTCAAAACATATATATAATATGAAATGAATGTAAGTAGGTTAGAAGCCATGTTTGAGATGGAACAATATGCACCTTCTTTGCAGGCTAGTATATGGAATTCATTGTAATCATTATATGCAAATCGAGATGAAAATTGCATTAGAACTAACCTCTGATTTTTTCATAGAATGCAGGATGCTGTGTACTGATAATTCACGGCTACACCTGTCTGAGGACATCTGACATGCTGCCCTTTAACGGGTCAAATATAATGCCGCCCACAAGAGAAATAAATCCACCAGAAAAATGAATACTTCGCGAAATGCATGAATATTTCAATATTGGAAGACTTCATGTGAGTGGAGTTTAATTTGTAGTTGATGTGTGTGAGTTTTGCAAGGTATATATATTGACCATATAATGTAATGATGAGAGTATTGCCGCATGGTATGATCCAGGTAAAATAGAACATTGGGGATGGTGGTGGGACAAAATATTCTAGTGGTTTAGGTGTCCGCCATCAGTCCGAATGAACATTGGTTCTAAACCTAGCAGCTGGCGAAATATTTCGATCTTGATAGATATCGTGTTCATGCCAGTAAATGTCAAAGCACATATAATTCATTGAAGCATATATGGCGTACTGTTAAATTTCATTTTAGAGAAATTTCGATTTATGTGTTCACTTTTTTTAGTCTCAAAGAATGCTTGTACAATACGTTTTCCAAATAATTACATGCAATCAGATGATAACGACACTGACAAGGGAACAAGGAGCTCATATCGTATTTATACACTTAGAGATCATGTTGAAGTCAATTCAATCTGTCAAAAACATATCTTATATATTATATCAAATGAATGTAAAAAAGGTTAAAAGCCATGATTTAGATGGAACTCCTTCTTTGCCGGCTTGTGTATTGAATTCATTGTATTCATTACATGCGCATAGGGAGGAATATTGTACCAGATCTAACCTCTGATTATTTCATAGAAAGCATGATGGTGTGTACTGATAATTCACGGCCAGACCTTACTAAGGACATCTGACATGTTGCTCTTCAACGGGTCAAATATAATGCCACCCAGAAGAGAAAAATATATCCACCTGATAAATGAAAACTTCGCGAAATGCTTCAATATTTCAATATTGGAAGACTTCATGTGATCGGAGTTTAGTTTGTAGTAGATGTGTGTGAGTTTGCAAGGTATATATATTGACCATATAATGTAATGATGAGAGTATTGCCGCATGGTATGATCCAGGTAAAATAGAACATTGGGGATGGTGGTGGGACAAAATAGTCTAGTGGTTAAGGTGTCCGCCATCAGTCCGAAAGAACGCTGGTTCAAAACCCAGCAGCTGGCGAAATATTTCGATCTTGATCGATATCGTGTCGATACCAGTAAATTGTAATAGCACATATAATTGATTGAAGCATATAAGGCATACTGTTAAATTTCATTTTATAGAAATTGTGATTGATTTGTTCACTTTTTGTAGTCTGGAAAAATGCTTATACAATACGTTTGCCTGATAATTACATGCAATCAGATGATAACGACAATGACAAGGGAATAATGAGCTCATATCGTTTTTATACAGGTAAAGATCATGTTGAAGTCAATTCAATCTGTCAAAACATATCTTATATATTATATGAAATGAATGTAAGTAGGTTAAAAGCCATGTTTGAGATGGAACAATATCCTTCTTTGCAGGCTAGTATATGGAATTCATTGTAATCATTATATGCAAATAGAGATGAAAATTGTATTAGAACTAACCTCTGATTTTTTCATAGAATGCATGATGCTGTGTACTGATAATTCACGGCTACACCTGTCTGAGGACATCTGACATGTTGCTGCCCTTTAACGGGTCAAAATATAATGCCGCCCACAAGAGAAAATAATCCACCAGAAAAATGAATACTTCGCGAAATGCATGAATATTTCAATATTGGAAGACTTCATGTGAGTGGAGTTTAATTTGTAGTAGATGTGTGTGAGTTTGCAAGGTATATATATTGACCATATAATGTAATGATGAGAGTATTGCCGCATGGTATGATCCAGGTAAAATAGAACATTGGGGATGGTGGTGGGACAAAATAGTCTAGTGGTTAAGGTGTCCGCCATCAGTCCGAAAGAACGCTGGTTCAAAACCCAGCAGCTGGCGAAATATTTCGATCTTGATCGATATCGTGTCGATACCAGTAAATTGTAATAGCACATATAATTGATTGAAGCATATAAGGCATACTGTTAAATTTCATTTTATAGAAATTGTGATTGATTTGTTCACTTTTTGTAGTCTGGAAAAATGCTTATACAATACGTTTGCCTGATAATTACATGCAATCAGATGATAACGACGACATTGACAAGGGAATAATGAGCTCATATCGTATTTATACAGGTTAGAGATCATGTTGAAGTCAATTCAATCTGTCAAATCATATATATAATATGAAATGAATGTCAGTATTCAAGCCATGTTTGAGATGGAACAATATGCACCTTCTTTGCAGGCTAGTATATGGAATTCATTGTAATCATTATATGCAAATATTATATGTTGAAGTCAAAATCGAGAAAAACATATCTTAATTATATCAAATGAATGTAAAAAGGTTAAAAGCCATGATTTAGATGGAACTCCTTCTTTGCCGGCTTGTGTATTGAATTCATTGTATTCATTACATGCGCATAGGGAGGAATATTGTACCAGATCTAACCTCTGATTATTTCATAGAAAGCATGATGGTGTGTACTGATAATTCACGGCCAGACCTTACTAAGGACATCTGACATGTTGCTCTTCAACGGGTCAAATATAATGCCACCCAGAAGAGAAAATATATCCACCGGATAAATGAAAACTTCGCGAAATGCTTCAATATTTCAATATTGGAAGACTTCATGTGAGTGGAGTTTAGTTTGTAGTAGATGTGTGTGAGTTTGCAAGGTATATATATTGACCATATAATGTAATGATGAGAGTATTGCCGCATGGTATGATCCAGGTAAAATAGAACATTGGGGATGGTGGTGGGACAAAATAGTCTAGTGGTTAAGGTGTCCGCCATCAGTCCGAAAGAACGCTGGTTCAAAACCCAGCAGCTGGCGAAATATTTCGATCTTGATCGATATCGTGTCGATACCAGTAAATTGTAATAGCACATATAATTGATTGAAGCATATAAGGCATACTGTTAAATTTCATTTTATAGAAATTGTGATTGATTTGTTCACTTTTTGTAGTCTGGAAAAATGCTTATACAATACGTTTGCCTGATAATTACATGCAATCAGATGATAACGACAATGACAAGGGAATAATGAGCTCATATCGTTTTATACAGGTAAAGATCATGTTGAAGTCAATTCAATCTGTCAAAACATATATATATTATATGAAATGAATGTAAGTAGGTTAGAAGCCATGTTTGAGATGGAACAATATGCACCTTCTTTGCAGGCTAGTATATGGAATTCATTGTAATCATTATATGCAAATCGAGATGAAAATTGTATTAGAACTAACCTCTGATTTTTTCATAGAATGCAGGATGCTGTGTACTGATAATTCACGGCTACACCTGTCTGAGGACATCTGACATGCTGCCCTTTAACGGGTCAAATATAATGCCGCCCCACAAGAGAAATAAATCCACCAGAAAAATGAATACTTCGCGAAATGCATGAATATTTCAATATTGGAAGACTTCATGTGAGTGGAGTTTAATTTGTAGTAGATGTGTGTGAGTTTGCAAGGTATATATATTGACCATATAATGTAATGATGAGAGTATTGCCGCATGGTATGATCCAGGTAAAATAGAACATTGGGGATGGTGGTGGGACAAAATAGTCTAGTGGTTAAGGTGTCCGCCATCAGTCCGAAAGAACGCTGGTTCAAAACCCAGCAGCTGGCGAAATATTTCGATCTTGATCGATATCGTGTCGATACCAGTAAATTGTAATAGCACATATAATTGATTGAAGCATATAAGGCATACTGTTAAATTTCATTTTATAGAAATTGTGATTGATTTGTTCACTTTTTGTAGTCTGGAAAAATGCTTATACAATACGTTTGCCTGATAATTACATGCAATCAGATGATAACGACAATGACAAGGGAATAATGAGCTCATATCGTTTTTATACAGGTAAAGATCATGTTGAAGTCAATTCAATCTGTCAAAACATATCTTATATATTATATCAAATGAATGTAAAAAGGTTAAAAGCCATGATTTATATGGAACTCCTTCTTTGCCGGCTTGTGTATTGAATTCATTGTATTCATTACATGCGCATAGGGAGGAATATTGTACCAGATCTAACCTCTGATTATTTCATAGAAAGCATGATGGTGTGTACTGATAATTCACGGCCAGACCTTACTAAGGACATCTGACATGTTGCTCTTCAACGGGTCAAATATAATGCCACCCAGAAGAGAAAATATATCCACCTGATAAATGAAAACTTCGCGAAATGCTTCAATATTTCAATATTGGACGACTTCATGTGATCGGAGTTTAGTTTGTAGTAGATGTGTGTGAGTTTGCAAGGTATATATATTGACCATATAATGTAATGATGAGAGTATTGCCGCATGGTATGATCCAGGTAAAATAGAACATTGGGGATGGTGGTGGGACAAAATAGTCTAGTGGTTAAGGTGTCCGCCATCAGTCCGAAAGAACGCTGGTTCAAAACCCAACAGCTGGCGAAATATTTCGATCTTGATCGATATCGTGTCGATACCAGTAAATTGTAATAGCACATATAATTGATTGAAGCATATAAGGCATACTGTTAAATTTCATTTTATAGAAATTGTGATTGATTTGTTCACTTTTTGTAGTCTGGAAAAATGCTTATACAATACGTTTGCCTGATAATTACATGCAATCAGATGATAACGACAATGACAAGGGAATAATGAGCTCATATCGTTTTTATACAGGTAAAGATCATGTTGAAGTCAATTCAATCTGTCAAAACATATATATAATATGAAATGAATGTAAGTAGGTTAGAAGCCATGTTTGAGATGGAACAATATGCACCTTCTTTGCAGGCTAGTATATGGAATTCATTGTAATCATTATATGCAAATCGAGATGAAAATTGCATTAGAACTAACCTCTGATTTTTTCATAGAATGCAGGATGCTGTGTACTGATAATTCACGGCTACACCTGTCTGAGGACATCTGACATGCTGCCCTTTAACGGGTCAAATATAATGCCGCCCACAAGAGAAATAAATCCACCAGAAAAATGAATACTTCGCGAAATGCATGAATATTTCAATATTGGAAGACTTCATGTGAGTGGAGTTTAATTTGTAGTTGATGTGTGTGAGTTTGCAAGGTATATATATTGACCATATAATGTAATGATGAGAGTATTGCCGCTGGTATGATCCAGGTAAAATAGAACATTGGGGATGGTGGTGGGACAAAAAATAGTTAGTGGTTAAGGTGTCCGCCATCAATCCGAAAGAACGCTGGTTCAAAACCTAGCAGCTGGCGAAATATTTAGATCTTGATAGATATCGTGTTCATGCCAGTAAATGTCAAAGCACATATAATTCATTGAAGCATATATGGCATACTGTTAAATTTAATTTTAGAGAAATTTGGATTGATATGTTCACTTTTTTAGTCTGGAAAAATGCTTGTACAATACGTTTGCCTGATAATTACATGCAATCAGATGATAACGACACTGACAAGGGAACAAGGAGCTCATATCGTATTTATACACTTAGAGATCATGTTGAAGTCAATTCAATCTGTCAAAACATATCTTATATATTATATCAAATGAATGTAAAAAGGTTAAAAGCCATGATTTAGATGGAACTCCTTCTTTGCCGGCTTGTGTATTGAATTCATTGTATTCATTACATGCGCATAGGGAGGAATATTGTACCAGATCTAACCTCTGATTATTTCATAGAAAGCATGATGGTGTGTACTGATAATTCACGGCCAGACCTTACTAAGGACATCTGACATGTTGCTCTTCAACGGGTCAAATATAATGCCACCCAGAAGAGAAAATATATCCACCTGATAAATGAAAACTTCGCGAAATGCTTCAATATTTCAATATTGGAAGACTTCATGTGATTGGAGTTTAGTTTTTGTAGTAGATGTGTGTGAGTTTGCAAGGTATATATATTGACCATATAATGTAATGATGAGAGTATTGCCGCATGGTATGATCCAGGTAAAATAGAACATTGGGGATGGTGGTGGGACAAAATAGTCTAGTGGTTAAGGTGTCCGCCATCAGTCCGAAAGAACGCTGGTTCAAAACCCAGCAGCTGGCGAAATATTTCGATCTTGATCGATATCGTGTCGATACCAGTAAATTGTAATAGCACATATAATTGATTGAAGCATATAAGGCATACTGTTAAATTTCATTTTATAGAAATTGTGATTGATTTGTTCACTTTTGTAGTCTGGAAAAATGCTTATACAATACGTTTGCCTGATAATTACATGCAATCAGATGATAACGACAATGACAAGGGAATAATGAGCTCATATCGTTTTATACAGGTAAAGATCATGTTGAAGTCAATTCAATCTGTCAAAACATATATATAATATGAAATGAATGTAAGTAGGTTAGAAGCCATGTTTGAGAAGGATGACAATATGGAACTCCTTCTTTGCAGGCTAGTATATGGAATTCATTGTAATCATTATATGCAAATCGAGATGAAAATTGTATTAGAATCTAACCTCTGATTTTTTCATAGAATGCAGGATGCTGTGTACTGATAATTCACGGCTACACCTGTCTGAGGACATCTGACATGTTGCCCTTTAACGGGTCAAATATAATGCCGCCCACAAGAGAAATAAATCCACCAGAAAAATGAAAACTTCGCGAAATGCATGAATATTTCAATATTGGAAGACTTCATGTGAGTGGAGTTTAGTTTGTAGTAGATGTGTGTGAGTTTGCAAGGTATATATATTGACCATATAATGTAATGATGAGAGTATTGCCGCATGGTATGATCCAGGTAAAATAGAACATTGGGGATGGTGGTGGGACAAAATAGTCTAGTGGTTAAGGTGTCCGCCATCAGTCCGAAAGAACGCTGGTTCAAAACCCAACAGCTGGCGCGAAATATTTCGATCTTGATCGATATCGTGTCGATACCAGTAAATTGTAATAGCACATAAATTGATTGAAGCATATAAGGCATACTGTTAAATTTCATTTTATAGAAATTGTGATTGATTTGTTCACTTTTTGTAGTCTGGAAAAATGCTTATACAATACGTTTGCCTGATAATTACATGCAATCAGATGATAACGACAATGACAAGGGAATAATGAGCTCATATCGTTTTTATACAGGTAAAGATCATGTTGAAGTCAATTCAATCTGTCAAAACATATATATAATATGAAATGAATGTAAGTAGGTTAGAAGCCATGTTTGAGATGGAACAATATGCACCTTCTTTGCAGGCTAGTATATGGAATTCATTGTAATCATTATATGCAAATCGAGATGAAAATTTGCATTAGAACTAACCTCTGATTTTTTCATAGAATGCAGGATGCTGTGTACTGATAATTCACGGCTACACCTGTCTGAGGACATCTGACATGCTGCCTTTAACGGGTCAAATATAATGCCGCCCACAAGAGAAATAAATCCACCAGAAAAATGAATACTTCGCGAAATGCATGAATATTTCAATATTGGAAGACTTCATGTGAGTGGAGTTTAATTTGTAGTTGATGTGTGTGAGTTTGCAAGGTATATATATTGACCATATAATGTAATGATGAGAGTATTGCCGCCTGGTATGATCCAGGTAAAATAGAACATTGGGGATGGTGGTGGGACAAAATAGTTTAGTGGTTAAGGTGTCCGCCATCAATCCGAAAGAACGCTGGTTCAAAACCTAGCAGCTGGCGAAATATTTAGATCTTGATAGATATCGTGTTCATGCCAGTAAATGTCAAAGCACATATAATTCATTGAAGCATATATGGCATACTGTTAAATTTAATTTTATAGAAATTTGGATTGATATGTTCACTTTTTTAGTCTGGAAAAATGCTTGTACAATACGTTTGCCTGATAATTACATGCAATCAAATGATAACGACACTGACAAGGGAACAAGGAGCTCATATCGTATTTATACACTTAGAGATCATGTTGAAGTCAATTCAATCTGTCAAAACATATCTTATATATTATATCAAATGAATGTAAAAAGGTTAAAAGCCATGATTTAGATGGAACTCCTTCTTTGCCGGCTTGTGTATTGAATTCATTGTATTCATTACATGCGCATAGGGAGGAATATTGTACCAGATCTAACCTCTGATTATTTCATAGAAAGCATGATGGTGTGTACTGATAATTCACGGCCAGACCTTACTAAGGACATCTGACATGTTGCTCTTCAACGGGTCAAATATAATGCCACCCAGAAGAGAAAATATATCCACCTGATAAATGAAAACTTCGCGAAATGCTTCAATATTTCAATATTGGAAGACTTCATGTGATCGGAGTTTAGTTTTGTAGTAGATGTGTGTGAGTTTGCAAGGTATATATATTGACCATATAATGTAATGATGAGAGTATTGCCGCATGGTATGATCCAGGTAAAATAGAACATTGGGGATGGTGGTGGGACAAAATAGTCTAGTGGTTAAGGTGTCCGCCATCAGTCCGAAAGAACGCTGGTTCAAAACCCAGCAGCTGGCGAAATATTTCGATCTTGATCGATATCGTGTTCATACCAGTAAATTGTAATAGCACATATAATTCATTGAAGCATATATGGCATACTGTTAAATTTCATTTTTTAGAGAAATTGGATTGATATGTTCACTTTTTTAGTCTGGAAAAATGCTTGTACAATACGTTTGCCTGATAATTACATGCAATCAGATGATAACGACACTGACAAGGGAACAAGGAGCTCATATCGTATTTATACACTTAGAGATCATGTTGAAGTCAATTCAATCTGTCAAAACATATCTTATATATTATATCAAATGAATGTAAAAAGGTTAAAAGCCATGATTTAGATGGAACTCCTTCTTTGCCGGCTTGTGTATTGAATTCATTGTATTCATTACATGCGCATAGGGAGGAATATTGTACCAGATCTAACCTCTGATTATTTCATAGAAAGCATGATGGTGTGTACTGATAATTCACGGCCAGACCTTACTAAGGACATCTGACATGTTGCTCTTCAACGGGTCAAATATAATGCCACCCAGAAGAGAAAATATATCCACCTGATAAATGAAAACTTCGCGAAATGCTTCAATATTTCAATATTGGAAGACTTCATGTGATCGGAGTTTAGTTTGTAGTAGATGTGTGTGAGTTTGCAAGGTATATATATTGACCATATAATGTAATGATGAGAGTATTGCCGCATGGTATGATCCAGGTAAAATAGAACATTGGGGATGGTGGTGGGACAAAATAGTCTAGTGGTTAAGGTGTCCGCCATCAGTCCGAAAGAACGCTGGTTCAAAACCCAGCAGCTGGCGAAATATTTCGATCTTGATCGATATCGTGTCGATACCAGTAAATTGTAATAGCACATATAATTGATTGAAGCATATAAGGCATACTGTTAAATTTCATTTTATAGAAATTGTGATTGATTTGTTCACTTTTTGTAGTCTGGAAAAAAATGCTTATACAATACGTTTGCCTGATAATTACATGCAATCAGATGATAACGACAATGACAAGGGAATAATGAGCTCATATCGTTTTTATACAGGTAAAGATCATGTTGAAGTCAATTCAATCTGTCAAAACATATATATAATATGAAATGAATGTAAGTAGGTTAGAAGCCATGTTTGAGATGGAACAATATGCACCTTCTTTGCAGGCTAGTATATGGAATTCATTGTAATCATTATATGCAAATCGAGATGAAAATTGTATTAGAACTAACCTCTGATTTTTTCATAGAATGCAGGATGCTGTGTACTGATAATTCACGGCTACACCTGTCTGAGGACATCTGACATGCTGCCCTTTAACGGGTCAAATATAATGCCGCCCACAAGAGAAATAAATCCACCAGAAAAATGAATACTTCGCGAAATGCATGAATATTTCAATATTGGAAGACTTCATGTGAGTGGAGTTTAATTTGTAGTAGATGTGTGTGAGTTTGCAAGGTATATATATTGACCATATAATGTAATGATGAGAGTATTGCCGCATGGTATGATCCAGGTAAAATAGAACATTGGGGGGGATGGTGGTGGGTTAAAATAGTCCTAGTGGTTAAGGTGTCCGCCATCAGTCTTGAAAGAACGCTGGTACCAGTAATTGTAAAGCACAGCATTGATTGAAGCATATAAATACTTTAAATTTCATTTGATAGAAATTGTGATTGATTTGTTCACAGTAGTCTGGAAAAATGTACAATACGTTTGCATGATAATTACATGCAATCAGATGATAACGACATGACAAGGGAATAATGAGCTCATATCGTTTTTATACAGGTAAAGATCATGTTGAAGTCAATTCAATCTGTCAAAACATATATATAATATGAAATGAATGTAAGTAGGTTAGAAGCCATGTTTGAGATGGAACAATATGCACCTTCTTTGCAGGCTAGTATATGGAATTCATTGTAATCATTATGTGAAAATCGAGATGAAAATTGATCATGTTGAAGTCAATTCAATCTGTCAAAACATATCTTATATATTATATCAAATGAATGTAAAAAGGTTAAAAGCCATGATTTATATGGAACTCCTTCTTTGCCGGCTTGTGTATTGAATTCATTGTATTCATTACATGCGCATAGGGAGGAATATTGTACCAGATCTAACCTCTGATTATTTCATAGAAAGCATGATGGTGTGTACTGATAATTCACGGCCAGACCTTACTAAGGACATCTGACATGTTGCTCTTCAACGGGTCAAATAAAATGCCATCGTATCGTTTTTATACAGGTAAAGATCATGTTGAAGTCAATTCAATCTGTCAAAACATATATATAATATGAAATGAATGTAAGTAGGTTAGAAGCCATGTTTGAGATGGAACAATATGCACCTTCTTTGCAGGCTAGTATATGGAATTCATTGTAATCATTATATGCAAATCGAGATGAAAAATTGTATTAGAACTAACCTCTGATTTTTTCATAGAATGCAGGATGCTGTGTAAACTGATAATTCACGGCTACACCTGTCTGAGGACATCTGACATGCTGCCCTTTAACGGGTCAAATATAATGCCGCCCACAAGAGAAATAAATCCACCAGAAAAATGAATACTTCGCGAAATGCATGAATATTTCAATATTGGAAGACTTCATGTGAGTGGAGTTTAATTTGTAGTAGATGTGTGTGAGTTTGCAAGGTATATATATATTGACCATATAATGTAATGATGAGAGTATTGCCGCATGGTATGATCCAGGTAAAATAGAACATTGGGGATGGTGGTGGGACAAAATAGTCTAGTGGTTAAGGTGTCCGCCATCAGTCCGAAAGAACGCTGGTTCAAAACCCAACAGCTGGCGAAATATTTCGATCTTGATCGATATCGTGTCGATACCAGTAAATTGTAATAGCACATATAATTGATTGAAGCATATAAGGCATACTGTTAAATTTCATTTTATAGAAATTGTGATTGATTTGTTCACTTTTTGTAGTCTGGAAAAATGCTTATACAATACGTTTGCCTGATAATTACATGCAATCAGATGATAACGACATTGACAAGGGAATAATGAGCTCATATCGTTTTTTATACAGGTAGAGATCATGTTGAAGTCAATTCAATCTGTCAAAACATATATATAATGAAATGAATGTAAGTAGGTTAGAAGCCATGTTTGAGATGGAACAATATGCACCTTCTTTGCAGGCTAGTATATGGAATTCATTGTAATCATTATATGCAAATCGAGATGAAAATTGATCATGTTGAAGTCAATTCAATCTGTCAAAACATATCTTATATATTATATCAAATGAATGTAAAAAGGTTAAAAGCCATGATTTATATGGAACTCCTTCTTTGCCGGCTTGTGTATTGAATTCATTGTATTCATTACATGCGCATAGGGAGGAATATTGTACCAGATCTAACCTCTGATTATTTCATAGAAAGCATGATGGTGTGTACTGATAATTCACGGCCAGACCTTACTAAGGACATCTGACATGTTGCTCTTCAACGGGTCAAATAAAATGCCATCGTATCGTTTTTATACAGGTAAAGATCATGTTGAAGTCAATTCAATCTGTCAAAACATATATATAATATGAAATGAATGTAAGTAGGTTAGAAGCCATGTTTGAGATGGAACAATATGCACCTTCTTTGCAGGCTAGTATATGGAATTCATTGTAATCATTATATGCAAATCGAGATGAAAATTGTATTAGAACTAACCTCTGATTTTTTCATAGAATGCAGGATGCTGTGTACTGATAATTCACGGCTACACCTGTCTGAGGACATCTGACATGCTGCCCTTTAACGGGTCAAATATAATGCCGCCCACAAGAGAAATAAATCCACCAGAAAAATGAATACTTCGCGAAATGCATGAATATTTCAATATTGGAAGACTTCATGTGAGTGGAGTTTAATTTGTAGTAGATGTGTGTGAGTTTGCAAGGTATATATATTGACCATATAATGTAATGATGAGAGTATTGCCGCTGGTATGATCCAGGTAAAATAGAACATTGGGGATGGTGGTGGGACAAAATAGTCTAGTGGTTAAGGTGTCCGCCATCAGTCCGAAAGAACGCTGGTTCAAAAACCCACAGCTGGCGAAATATTTCGATCTTGATCGATATCGTGTCGATACCAGTAAATTGTAATAGCACACATATATTGATTGAAGCATATAAGGCATACTGTTAAATTTCATTTTATAGAAATTGTGATTGATTTGTTCACTTTTTGTAGTCTGGAAAAATGCTTATACAATACGTTTGCCTGATAATTACATGCAATCAGATGATAACGACATTGACAAGGGAATAATGAGCTCATATCGTATTTATACACTTAGAGATCATGTTGAAGTCAATTCAATCTGTCAAAACATATATATAATATGAAATGAATGTAAGTAGGTTTAAAAGCCATGTTTGAGATGGAACAATATGCACCTTCTTTGCAGGCTAGTATATGGAATTCATTGTAATCATTGCAAATGCAAATCGAGATGAAATATTGTATAGATCTAACCTCTGAACTCCTTCAATCTCATTGAATTCATTGTATAGAATGCATGATGGTGTGTACTGATAATCTGATAATTCACGGCCAGACCTTACTAAGGACATCTGACATGTTGCTCTCTTCAACGGGTCAAATATAATGCCCCCCAGAGAAAAAATATATCCACCTGATAAATGAAAACTTCGCGAAATGCTTCAATATTTCAATATTGGAAGACTTCATGTGATCGGAGTTTAGTTTGTAGTAGATGTGTGTGAGTTTGCAAGGTATATATATTGACCATATAATGTAATGATGAGAGTATTGCCGCATGGTATGATCCAGGTAAATATGAACATTGGGGATGGTGGTGGGACAAAATAGTCTAGTGGTTAAGGTGTCCGCCATCATCCGAAAGAACGCTGGTTCAAAACCCAGCAGCTGGCGAAATATTTCGATCTTGATCGATATCGTGTCGATACCAGTAAATTGTAATAGCACATATAATTGATTGAAGCATATAAGGCATACTGTTAAATTTCATTTTATAGAAATTGTGATTGATTTGTTCACTTTTTGTAGTCTGGAAAAATGCTTATACAATACGTTTGCCTGATAATTACATGCAATCAGATGATAACGACAATGACAAGGGAATATTGAGCTCATATCGTTTTTATACAGGTAAAGATCATGTTGAAGTCAATTCAATCTGTCAAAACATATATATATATATGAAATGAATGTAAGTAGGTTAGAAGCCATGTTTGAGATGGAACAATATGCACCTTCTTTGCAGGCTAGTATATGGAATTCATTGTAATCATTATATGCAAATCGAGATGAAAATTGTATTAGAACTAACCTCTGATTTTTTCATAGAATGCAGGATGCTGTGTACTGATAATTCACGCTACACCTGTCTGAGGACATCTGACATGCTGCCCTTTAACGGGTCAAATATAATGCCGCCCACAAGAGAAATAAATCCACCAGAAAAATGAATACTTCGCGAAATGCATGAATATTTCAATATTGGAAGACTTCATGTGAGTGGAGTTTAATTTGTAGTAGATGTGTGTGAGTTTGCAAGGTATATATATTGACCATATAATGTAATGATGAGAGTATTGCCGCATGGTATGATCCAGGTAAAATAGAACATTGGGGATGGTGGTGGGACAAAATAGTCTAGTGGTTAAGGTGTCCGCCATCAGTCCGAAAGAACGCTGGTTCAAAACCCAGCAGCTGGCGAAATATTTCGATCTTGATCGATATCGTGTCGATACCAGTAAATTGTAATAGCACATATAATTGATTGAAGCATATAAGGCATACTGTTAAATTTCATTTTATAGAAATTGTGATTGATTTGTTCACTTTTTGTAGTCTGGAAAAATGCTTATACAATACGTTTGCCTGATAATTACATGCAATCAGATGATAACGACGACACTGACAAGGGAACAAGGAGCTCATATCGTATTTTATACACTTAGAGATCATGTTGAAGTCAATTCAATCTGTCAAAACATATCTTATATATATATTATATCAAATGAATGTAAAAAGGTTAAAAGCCATGATTTAGATGGAACTCCTTCTTTGCCGGCTTGTGTATTGAATTCATTGTATTCATTACATGCGCATAGGGAGGAATATTGTACCAGATCTAACCTCTGATTATTTCATAGAAAGCATGATGGTGTGTACTGATAATTCACGGCCAGACCTTACTAAGGACATCTGACATGTTGCTCTTCAACGGGTCAAATATAATGCCACCCAGAAGAGAAAATATATCCACCTGATAAATGAAAACTTCGCGAAATGCTTCAATATTTCAATATTGGAAGACTTCATGTGATCGGAGTTTAGTTTGTAGTAGATGTGTGTGAGTTTGCAAGGTATATATATTGACCATATAATGTAATGATGAGAGTATTGCCGCATGGTATGATCCAGGTAAAATAGAACATTGGGGATGGTGGTGGGACAAAATAGTCTAGTGGTTAAGGTGTCCGCCATCAGTCCGAAAGAACGCTGGTTTCAAACCCAGCAGCTGGCGAAATATTTCGATCTTGATCGATATCGTGTCGATACCAGTAAATTGTAATAGCACATATAATTGATTGAAGCATATAAGGCATACTGTTAAATTTCATTTTATAGAAATTGTGATTGATTTGTTCACTTTTTGTAGTCTGGAAAAATGCTTATACAATACGTTTGCCTGATAATTACATGCAATCAGATGATAACGACAATGACAAGGGAATAATGAGCTCATATCGTTTTTATACAGGTAAAGATCATGTTGAAGTCAATTCAATCTGTCAAAAACATATATATAATATGAAATGAATGTAAGTAGGTTAGAAGCCATGTTTGAGATGGAACAATATGCACCTTCTTTGCAGGCTAGTATATGGAATTCATTGTAATCATTATATGCAAATCGAGATGAAAATTGTATTAGAACTAACCTCTGATTTTTTCATAGAATGCAGGATGCTGTGTACTGATAATTCACGGCTACACCTGTCTGAGGACATCTGACATGCTGCCCTTTAACGGGTCAAATATAATGCCGCCCACAAGAGAAATAAATCCACCAGAAAAATGAATACTTCGCGAAATGCATGAATATTTCAATATTGGAAGACTTCATGTGAGTGGAGTTTAATTTGTAGTAGATGTGTGTGAGTTTGCAAGGTATATATATTGACCATATAATGTAATGATGAGAGTATTGCCGCATGGTATGATCCAGGTAAAATAGAACATTGGGGATGGTGGTGGGACAAAATAGTCTAGTGGTTAAGGTGTCCGCCATCAGTCCGAAAGAACGCTGGTTCAAAACCCAGCAGCTGGCGAAATATTTCGATCTTGATCGATATCGTGTCGATACCAGTAAATGTAATAGCACATATAATTGATTGAAGCATATAAGGCATACTGTTAAATTTTTCATTTTTTATAGAAATTGTGATTGATTTGTTCACTTTTTGTAGTCTGGAAAAATGCTTATACAATACGTTTGCCTGATAATTACATGCAATCAGATGATAACGACAATGACAAGGGAATAATGAGCTCATATCGTTTTTATACAGGTAAAGATCATGTTGAAGTCAATTCAATCTGTCAAAACATATCTTATATATTATATCAAATGAATGTAAAAAGGTTAAAAGCCATGATTTAGATGGAACTCCTTCTTTGCCGGCTTGTGTATTGAATTCATTGTATTCATTACATGCGCATAGGGAGGAATATTGTACCAGATCTAACCTCTGATTATTTCATAGAAAGCATGATGGTGTGTACTGATAATTCACGGCCAGACCTTACTAAGGACATCTGACATGTTGCTCTTCAACGGGTCAAATATAATGCCACCCAAGAGAAAATATATCCACCTGATAAATGAAAACTTCGCGAAATGCTTCAATATTTCAATATTGGAAGACTTCATGTGATCGGAGTTTAGTTTTAGTTTGTAGTAGATGTGTGTGAGTTTGCAAGGTATATATATTGACCATATAATGTAATGATGAGAGTATTGCCGCATGGTATGATCCAGGTAAAATAGAACATTGGGGATGGTGGTGGGACAAAATAGTCTAGTGGTTAAGGTGTCCGCCATCAGTCCGAAAGAACGCTGGTTCAAAACCCAGCAGCTGGCGAAATATTTCGATCTTGATCGATATCGTGTCGATACCAGTAAATTGTAATAGCACATATAATTGATTGAAGCATATAAGGCATACTGTTAAATTTCATTTTATAGAAATTGTGATTGATTTGTTCACTTTTTGTAGTCTGGAAAAATGCTTATACAATACGTTTGCCTGATAATTACATGCAATCAGATGATAACGACAATGACAAGGGAATAATGAGCTCATATCGTTTTATACACTTAAAGATCATGTTGAAGTCAATTCAATCTGTCAAAACATATATATATTATATGAAATGAATGTAAGTAGGTTTAGAAGCCATGTTTGAGATGGAACAATATGCACCTTCTTTGCAGGCTAGTATATGGAATTCATTGTAATCATTATATGCAAATCGAGATGAGGAAATTGTATAGAACTAACCTCTGATTTTTTCATAGAATGCAGGATGCTGTGTACTGATAATTCACGGCTACACCTGTCTGAGGACATCTGACATGTGCTTCTTAACGGGTCAAATTTAATGGGCACATATAATGATCTTGAAGAAATAAATCCACCAGAAAAATGAATACTTCGCGAAATGCTTGAATATTTCAATATTGGAAGACTTCATGTGAGTGGGAGTTTTAATTTGTAGTTAGATGTGTGATTGAGTTTGCAAGGTATATATATTGACCATAATAATGTAATGATGAGAGTATTGCCGCATGGTATGATCCAGGTAAAATAGAACATTGGGGATGGTGGTGGGACAATATAGTCTAGTGGTTAAGGTGTCCGCCATCAATCCGAAAGAACGCTGGTTCAAAACCCAACAGCTGGCGAAATATTTCGATCTTGATAGATATCGTGTGCCATACCAGTAAATGTCAATAGCACATATATTCATTGATCTTGAAGCATATATGGCATACTGTTAATTTTAATTTTATAGAAATTTGGATGATATGTTCACTTTTTGTAGTCTGGAAAAATGCTTTATACAATACGTTTGCCTGATAATTACATGCAATCAGATGATAACGACACTGACAAGGGAACAATGAGCTCATATCGTATTTATACAGGTTAGAGATCATGTTGAAGTCAATTCAATCTGTCAAAACATATCTTATATATATATGAAATGAATGTAAAAAGGTTAAAAGCCATGATTCAGATGATGAACTCCTTCTTTGCCGGCTGTGTATTGAATTCATTGTAATCATTACATGCGCATAGGGAGGAATATTGTACCAGATCTAACCTCTGATTATTTCATAGAAAGCATGATGGTGTGTACTGATAATTCACGGCCAGACCTTACTAAGGACATCTGACATGTTGCTCTTCAACGGGTCAAATATAATGCCACCCAGAAGAGAAAATAAATCCACCTGATAAATGAAAACTTCGCGAAATGCTTCAATATTTCAATATTGGAAGACTTCATGTGATCGGAGTTTAGTTTTGTAGTAGATGTGTGTGAGTTTGCAAGGTATATATATTGACCATATAATGTAATGATGAGAGTATTGCCGCATGGTATGATCCAGGTAAAATAGAACATTGGGGATGGTGGTGGTGGGACAAAATAGTCTAGTGGTTAAGGTGTCCGCCATCAGTCCGAAAGAACGCTGGTTCAAAACCCAGCAGCTGGCGAAATATTTCGATCTGATCGATATCGTGTCGATACCAGTAAATTGTAATAGCACATATAATTGATTGAAGCATATAAGGCATACTGTTAAAAAATTTCATTTTATAGAAATTGTGATTGATTTGTTCACTTTTTGTAGTCTGGAAAAATGCTTATACAATACGTTTGCCTGATAATTACATGCAATCAGATGATAACGACAATGACAAGGGAATAATGAGCTCATATCGTCGTTTATATACAGGGTAAAGATCATGTTGAAGTCAATTCAATCTGTCAAAACATATATATATATGATATGAAATGAATGTAAAAAGGTTAGAAGCCATGTTTGAGATGGAACAATATGCACCTTCTTTGCAGGCTTGTGTATTGAATTCATTGTAATCATTATATGCAAATCGAGATGAAAAATTGTATTAGAGATCTAACCTCTGATTATTTCATAGAAATGCATGATGGTGTGTACTGATAATTCACGGCTACACCTGTCTGAGGACATCTGACATGCTGCTCTTCAACGGGTCAAATATAATGCCACCCACAAGAGAAAATAAATCCACCTGAAAATGAACTTCGCGAAATGCATCAATATTTCAATATTGGAAGACTTCATGTGAGTGGAGTTTAATTTGTAGTAGATGTGTGTGAGTTTGCAAGGTATATATATTGACCATATAATGTAATGATGAGAGTATTGCCGCATGGTATGATCCAGGTAAAATAGAACATTGGGGATGGTGGTGGGACAAAATAGTCTAGTGGTTAAGGTGTCCGCCATCAATCCGAAAGAACGCTGGTTCAAAACCTAGCAGCTGGCGAAATATTTAGATCTTGATAGATATCGTGTTCATGCCAGTAAATGTCAAAGCACATATAATTCATTGAAGCATATATGGCATACTGTTAAATTTAATTTTAGAGAAATTTGGATTGATATGTTCACTTTTTTAGTCTGGAAAAATGCTTGTACAATACGTTTGCCTGATAATTACATGCAATCAGATGATAACGACACTGACAAGGGAACAAGGAGCTCATATCGTATTTATACACTTAGAGATCATGTTGAAGTCAATTCAATCTGTCAAAACATATCTTATATATTATATCAAATGAATGTAAAAAGGTTAAAAGCCATGATTTAGATGGAAACTCCTTCTTTGCCGGCTTGTGTATTGAATTCATTGTATTCATTACATGCGCATAGGGAGGAATATTGTACCAGATCTAACCTCTGATTATTTCATAGAAAGCATGATGGTGTGTACTGATAATTCACGGCCAGACCTTACTAAGGACATCTGACATGTTGCTCTTCAACGGGTCAAATATAATGCCACCCAGAAGAGAAAATATATCCACCTGATAAATGAAAACTTCGCGAAATGCTTCAATATTTCAATATTGGAAGACTTCATGTGATCGGAGTTTAGTTTGTAGTAGATGTGTGTGAGTTTGCAAGGTATATATATTGACCATATAATGTAATGATGAGAGTATTGCCGCATGGTATGATCCAGGTAAAATAGAACATTGGGGATGGTGGTGGGACAAAATAGTCTAGTGGTTAAGGTGTCCGCCATCAGTCCGAAAGAACGCTGGTTCAAAACCCAGCAGCTGGCGAAATATTTCGATCTTGATCGATATCGTGTCGATACCAGTAAATTGTAATAGCACATATAATTGATTGAAGCATATAAGGCATACTGTTAAATTTCATTTTATAGAAATTGTGATTGATTTGTTCACTTTTTGTAGTCTGGAAAAATGCTTATACAATACGTTTGCCTGATAATTACATGCAATCAGATGATAACGACAATGACAAGGGAATAATGAGCTCATATCGTTTTTATACAGGTAAAGATCATGTTGAAGTCAATTCAATCTGTCAAAAACATATATATAATATGAAATGAATGTAAGTAGGTTAGAAGCCATGTTTGAGATGGAACAATATGCACCTTCTTTGCAGGCTAGTATATGGAATTCATTGTAATCATTATATGCAAATCGAGATGAAAATTGTATTAGAACTAACCTCTGATTTTTTCATAGAATGCAGGATGCTGTGTACTGATAATTTCACGGCTACACCTGTCTGAGGACATCTGACATGCTGCCCTTTAACGGGTCAAATATAATGCCCCCCCACAAGAGAAATAAATCCACCAGAAAAATGAATACTTCGCGAAATGCATGAATATTTCAATATTGGAAGACTTCATGTGAGTGGAGTTTAATTTGTAGTAGATGTGTGTGAGTTTGCAAGGTATATATATTGACCATATAATGTAATGATGAGAGTATTGCCGCTGGTATGATCCAGGTAAAATAGAACATTGGGGATGGTGGTGGGACAAAATAGTCTAGTGGTTAAGGTGTCCGCCATCAATCCGAAAGAACGCTGGTTCAAAACCCAGCAGCTGGCGAAATATTTCGATCTTGATCGATATCGTGTTCATGCCAGTAAATGTAAAAGCACATATAATTGATTGAAGCATATAAGGCATACTGTTAAATTTCATTTTAGAGAAATTGTGATTGATATGTTCACTTTTTTAGTCTGGAAAAATGCTTATACAATACGTTTGCCTGATAATTACATGCAATCAGATGATAACGACACTGACAAGGGAACAAGGAGCTCATATCGTATTTATACACTTAGAGATCATGTTGAAGTCAATTCAATCTGTCAAAACATATCTTATATATTATATCAAATGAATGTAAAAAGGTTAAAAGCCATGATTTAGATGGAACTCCTTCTTTGCCGGCTTGTGTATTGAATTCATTGTATTCATTACATGCGCATAGGGAGGAATATTGTACCAGATCTAACCTCTGATTATTTCATAGAAAGCATGATGGTGTGTACTGATAATTCACGCCAGACCTTACTAAGGACATCTGACATGTTGCTCTTCAACGGGTCAAATATAATGCCACCCAGAAGAAATATATATCCACCTGAAAATGAAAACTTCGCGAAATGCTTCAATATTTCAATATTGGAAGACTTCATGTGATCGGAGTTTAGTTTGTAGTAGATGTGTGTGAGTTTGCAAGGTATATATATTGACCATATAATGTAATGATGAGAGTATTGCCGCATGGTATGATCCAGGTAAAATAGAACATTGGGGATGGTGGTGGGACAAAATAGTCTAGTGGTTAAGGTGTCCGCCATCAGTCCGAAAGAACGCTGGTTCAAAACCCAGCAGCTGGCGAAATATTTCGATCTTGATCGATATCGTGTCGATACCAGTAAATTGTAATAGCACATATAATTGATTGAAGCATATAAGGCATACTGTTAAATTTCATTTTATAGAAATTGTGATTGATTTGTTCACTTTTTGTAGTCTGGAAAAATGCTTATACAATACGTTTGCCTGATAATTACATGCAATCAGATGATAACGACAATGACAAGGGAATATGAGCTCATATCGTTTTTATACAGGTAAAGATCATGTTGAAGTCAATTCAATCTGTCAAAACATATATATAATATGAAATGAATGTAAGTAGGTTAGAAGCCATGTTTGAGATGGAACAATATGCACCTTCTTTGCAGGCTAGTATATGGAATTCATTGTAATCATTATATGCAAATCGAGATGAAAATTGTATTAGAACTAACCTCTGATTTTTTCATAGAATGCAGGATGCTGTGTACTGATAATTCACGGCTACACCTGTCTGAGGACATCTGACATGCTGCCCTTTAACGGGTCAAATATAATGCCGCCCACAAGAGAAATAAATCCACCAGAAAAATGAATACTTCGCGAAATGCATGAATATTTCAATATTGGAAGACTTCATGTGAGTGGAGTTTAATTTGTAGTAGATGTGTGTGAGTTTGCAAGGTATATATATTGACCATATAATGTAATGATGAGAGTATTGCCGCCTGGTATGATCCAGGTAAAATAGAACATTGGGGATGGTGGTGGGACAAAATAGTTTAGTGGTTAAGGTGTCCGCCATCAATCCGAAAGAACGCTGGTTCAAAACCTAGCAGCTGGCGAAATATTTAGATCTTGATAGATATCGTGTTCATGCCAGTAAATGTCAAAGCACATATAATTCATTGAAGCATATATGGCATACTGTTAAATTTAATTTTAGAGAAATTTGGATTGATATGTTCACTTTTTTAGTCTGGAAAAATGCTTGTACAATACGTTTGCCTGATAATTACATGCAATCAGATGATAACGACACTGACAAGGGAACAAGGAGCTCATATCGTATTTATACACTTAGAGATCATGTTGAAGTCAATTCAATCTGTCAAAACATATCTATATATATATATCAAATGAATGTAAAAAGGTTAAAAGCCATGATTTATATGGAACTCCTTCTTTGCCGGCTTGTGTATTGAATTCATTGTATTCATTACATGCGCATAGGGAGGAATATTGTACCAGATCTAACCTCTGATTATTTCATAGAAAGCATGATGGTGTGTACTGATAATTCACGGCCAGACCTTACTAAGGACATCTGACATGTTGCTCTTCAACGGGTCAAATATAATGCCACCCAGAAGAGATAATAAATATCCACCTGATAAATGAAAACTTCGCGAAATGCTTCAATATTTCAATATTGGACGACTTCATGTGATCGGAGTTTAGTTTGTAGTAGATGTGTGTGAGTTTGCAAGGTATATATATTGACCATATAATGTAATGATGAGAGTATTGCCGCATGGTATGATCCAGGTAAAATAGAACATTGGGGATGGTGGTGGGACAAAATAGTCTAGTGGTTAAGGTGTCCGCCATCAGTCCGAAAGAACGCTGGTTCAAAACCCAGCAGCTGGCGAAATATTTCGATCTTGATCGATATCGTGTCGATACCAGTAAATTGTAATAGCACATATAATTGATCGAAGCATATAAGGCATACTGTTAAATTTCATTTTATAGAAATTGTGATTGATTTGTTCACTTTTTGTAGTCTGGAAAAATGCTTATACAATACGTTTGCCTGATAATTACATGCAATCAGATGATAACGACAATGACAAGGGAATAATGAGCTCATATCGTTTTTATACAGGTAAAGATCATGTTGAAGTCAATTCAATCTGTCAAAACATATATATAATATGAAATGAATGTAAGTAGGTTAGAAGCCATGTTTGAGATGGAACAATATGCACCTTCTTTGCAGGCTAGTATATGGAATTCATTGTAATCATTATATGCAAATCGAGATGAAAATTGTATTAGAACTAACCTCTGATTTTTTCATAGAATGCAGGATGCTGTGTACTGATAATTCACGGCTACACCTGTCTGAGGACATCTGACATGCTGCCCTTTAACGGGTCAAATATAATGCCACCCACAAGAGAAAATAAATCCACCAGAAAAATGAATACTTCGCGAAATGCATGAATATTTCAATATTGGAAGACTTCATGTGAGTGGAGTTTATTTTTGTAGTTGATGTGTGTGAGTTTGCAAGGTATATATATTGACCATATAATGTAATGATGAGAGTATTGCCGCCTGGTATGATCCAGGTAAAATAGAACATTGGGGATGGTGGTGGGACAAAATAGTTTAGTGGTTAAGGTGTCCGCCATCAGTCCGAAAGAACGCTGGTTCAAAACCCAGCAGCTGGCGAAATATTTCGATCTTGATAGATATCGTGTTCATGCCAGTAAATGTCAAAGCACATATAATTCATTGAAGCATATATGGCATACTGTTAAATTTAATTTTAGAGAAATTTGGATTGATATGTTCACTTTTTTAGTCTGGAAAAATGCTTGTACAATACGTTTGCCTGATAATTACATGCAATCAGATGATAACGACACTGACAAGGGAACAAGGAGCTCATATCGTATTTATACACTTAGAGATCATGTTGAAGTCAATTCAATCTGTCAAAACATATCTTATATATTATATCAAATGAATGTAAAAAGGTTAAAAGCCATGATTTAGATGGAACTCCTTCTTTGCCGGCTTGTGTATTGAATTCATTGTATTCATTACATGCGCATAGGGAGGAATATTGTACCAGATCTAACCTCTGATTATTTCATAGAAAGCATGATGGTGTGTACTGATAATTCACGGCCAGACCTTACTAAGGACATCTGACATGTTGCTCTTCAACGGGTCAAATATAATGCCACCCAGAAGAGAAAATATATCCACCTGATAAATGAAAAAAAACTTCGCGAAATGCTTCAATATTTCAATATTGGAAGACTTCATGTGATCGGAGTTTAGTTTGTAGTAGATGTGTGTGAGTTTGCAAGGTATATATATTGACCATATAATGTAATGATGAGAGTATTGCCGCATGGTATGATCCAGGTAAAATAGAACATTGGGGATGGTGGTGGGACAAAATAGTCTAGTGGTTAAGGTGTCCGCCATCAGTCCGAAAGAACGCTGGTTCAAAACCCAGCAGCTGGCGAAATATTTCGATCTTGATCGATATCGTGTCGATACCAGTAAATTGTAATAGCACATATAATTGATTGAAGCATATAAGGCATACTGTTAAATTTCATTTTATAGAAAATTGTGATTGATTTGTTCACTTTTTGTAGTCTGGAAAAATGCTTATACAATACGTTTGCCTGATAATTACATGCAATCAGATGATAACGACAATGACAAGGGAATAATGAGCTCATATCGTTTTATACAGGTAAAGATCATGTTGAAGTCAATTCAATCTGTCAAAACATATATATAATATGAAATGAATGTAAGTAGGTTAGAAGCCATGTTTGAGATGGAACAATATGCACCTTCTTTGCAGGCTAGTATATGGAATTCATTGTAATCATTATATGCAAATCGAGATGAAAATTGTATTAGAACTAACCTCTGATTTTTTCATAGAATGCAGGATGCTGTGTACTGATAATTCACGGCTACACCTGTCTGAGGACATCTGACATGCTGCCCTTTAACGGGTCAAATATAATGCCGCCCACAAGAGAAATAAATCCACCAGAAAAATGAATACTTCGCGAAATGCATGAATATTTCAATATTGGAAGACTTCATGTGAGTGGAGTTTAATTTGTAGTTGATGTGTGTGAGTTTGCAAGGTATATATATTGACCATATAATGTAATGATGAGAGTATTGCCGCCTGGTATGATCCAGGTAAAATAGAACATTGGGGGGATGGTGGTGGGACAAAATAGTCTAGTGGTTAAGGTGTCCGCCATCAATCCGAAAGAACGCTGGTTCAAAACCTAGCAGCTGGCGAAATATTTCGATCTTGATCGATATCGTGTTCATACCAGTAAATGTAAAAGCACATATAATTCATTGAAGCATATATGGCATACTGTTAAATTTAATTTTTTAGAGAAATTTGGATTGATTTGTTCACTTTTTTAGTCTGGAAAAATGCTTGTACAATACGTTTGCCTGATAATTACATGCAATCAGATGATAACGACACTGACAAGGGAACAAGGAGCTCATATCGTATTTATACACTTAGAGATCATGTTGAAGTCAATTCAATCTGTCAAAACATATCTTATATATTATATCAAATGAATGTAAAAAGGTTAAAAGCCATGATTTAGATGGAACTCCTTCTTTGCCGGCTTGTGTATTGAATTCATTGTATTCATTACATGCGCATAGGGAGGAATATTGTACCAGATCTAACCTCTGATTATTTCATAGAAAGCATGATGGTGTGTACTGATAATTCACGGCCAGACCTTACTAAGGACATCTGACATGTTGCTCTTCAACGGGTCAAATATAATGCCACCCAGAAGAGAAAATATATCCACCTGATAAATGAAAACTTCGCGAAATGCTTCAATATTTCAATATTGGAAGACTTCATGTGATCGGAGTTTAGTTTGTAGTAGATGTGTGTGAGTTTGCAAGGTATATATATTGACCATATAATGTAATGATGAGAGTATTGCCGCATGGTATGATCCAGGTAAAATAGAACATTGGGGATGGTGGTGGGACAAAATAGTCTAGTGGTTAAGGTGTCCGCCATCAGTCCGAAAGAACGCTGGTTCAAAACCCAGCAGCTGGCGAAATATTTCGATCTTGATCGATATCGTGTCGATACCAGTAAATTGTAATAGCACATATAATTGATTGAAGCATATAAGGCATACTGTTAAATTTCATTTTATATAGAAATTGTGATTGATTTGTTCACTTTTTGTAGTCTGGAAAAATGCTTATACAATACGTTTGCCTGATAATTACATGCAATCAGATGATAACGACAATGACAAGGGAATAATGAGCTCATATCGTTTTTATACAGGTAAAGATCATGTTGAAGTCAATTCAATCTGTCAAAACATATATATATAATATGAAATGAATGTAAGTAGGTTAGAAGCCATGTTTGAGATGGAACAATATGCACCTTCTTTGCAGGCTAGTATATGGAATTCATTGTAATCATTATATGCAAATCGAGATGAAAATTGTATTAGAACTAACCTCTGATTTTTTCATAGAATGCAGGATGCTGTGTACTGATAATTCACGGCTACACCTGTCTGAGGACATCTGACATGCTGCCCTTTAACGGGTCAAATATAATGCCGCCCACAAGAGAAATAAATCCACCAGAAAAATGAATACTTCGCGAAATGCATGAATATTTCAATATTGGAAGACTTTCATGTGAGTGGAGTTTAATTTGTAGTTGATGTGTGTGAGTTTGCAAGGTATATATATTGACCATATAATGTAATGATGAGAGTATTGCCGCCTGGTATGATCCAGGTAAAATAGAACATTGGGGATGGTGGTGGGACAAAATAGTTTAGTGGTTAAGGTGTCCGCCATCAATCCGAAAGAACGCTGGTTCAAAACCTAGCAGCTGGCGAAATATTTAGATCTTGATAGATATCGTGTTCATGCCAGTAAATGTCAAAGCACATATAATTCATTGAAGCATATATGGCATACTGTTAAATTTAATTTTAGAGAAATTTGGATTGATATGTTCACTTTTTTTTAGTCTGGAAAAATGCTTGTACAATACGTTTGCCTGATAATTACATGCAATCAGATGATAACGACACTGACAAGGGAACAAGGAGCTCATATCGTATTTATACACTTAGAGATCATGTTGAAGTCAATTCAATCTGTCAAAACATATCTTATATATATATATCAAATGAATGTAAAAAGGTTAAAAGCCATGATTTAGATGGAACTCCTTCTTTGCCGGCTTGTGTATTGAATTCATTGTATTCATTACATGCGCATAGGGAGGAATATTGTACCAGATCTAACCTCTGATTATTTCATAGAAAGCATGATGGTGTGTACTGATAATTCACGGCCAGACCTTACTAAGGACATCTGACATGTTGCTCTTCAACGGGTCAAATATAATGCCACCCAGAAGAGAAATATATATCCACCTGAAAAATGAAAACTTCGCGAAATGCTTCAATATTTCAATATTGGAAGACTTCATGTGATCGGAGTTTAGTTTTGTAGTAGATGTGTGTGAGTTTGCAAGGTATATATATTGACCATATAATGTAATGATGAGAGTATTGCCGCATGGTATGATCCAGGTAAAATAGAACATTGGGGATGGTGGTGGGACAAAATAGTCTAGTGGTTAAGGTGTCCGCCATCAGTCCGAAAGAACGCTGGTTCAAAACCCAGCAGCAGCTGGCGAAATATTTCGATCTTGATCGATATCGTGTCGATACCAGTAAATTGTAATAGCACATATAATTGATTGAAGCATATAAGGCATACTGTTAAATTTCATTTTATAGAAATTGTGATTGATTTGTTCACTTTTTGTAGTCTGGAAAAATGCTTATACAATACGTTTGCCTGATAATTACATGCAATCAGATGATAACGACAATGACAAGGGATATGAGCTCATATCGTTTTTATACAGGTAAAGATCATGTTGAAGTCAATTCAATCTGTCAAAACATATATATAATATGAAATGAATGTAAGTAGGTTAGAAGCCATGTTTGAGATGGAACAATATGCACCTTCTTTGCAGGCTAGTATATGGAATTCATTGTAATCATTATATGCAAATCGAGATGAAAATTGTATTAGAACTAACCTCTGATTTTTTCATAGAATGCAGGATGCTGTGTACTGATAATTCACGGCTACACCTGTCTGAGGACATCTGAACATGCTGCCCTTTAACGGGTCAAATATAATGCCGCCCACAAGAGAAATAAATCCACCAGAAAAATGAATACTTCGCGAAATGCATGAATATTTCAATATTGGAAGACTTCATGTGAGTGGAGTTTAATTTAATTTGTAGTTGATGTGTGTGAGTTTGCAAGGTATATATATTGACCATATAATGTAATGATGAGAGTATTGCCGCCTGGTATGATCCAGGTAAAATAGAACATTGGGGATGGTGGTGGGACAAAATAGTTTAGTGGTTAAGGTGTCCGCCATCAATCCGAAAGAACGCTGGTTCAAAACCTAGCAGCTGGCGAAATATTTAGATCTTGATAGATATCGTGTTCATGCCAGTAAATGTCAAAGCACATATAATTCATTGAAGCATATATGGCATACTGTTAAATTTAATTTTAGAGAAATTTGGATTGATATGTTCACTTTTTTAGTCTGGAAAAATGCTTGTACAATACGTTTGCCTGATAATTACATGCAATCAGATAACGACAATGAACGACACTGACAAGGGAACAAGGAGCTCATATCGTATTTATACACTTAGAGATCATGTTGAAGTCAATTCAATCTGTCAAAACATATCTTATATATTATATCAAATGAATGTAAAAAGGTTAAAAGCCATGATTTAGATGGAACTCCTTCTTTGCCGGCTTGTGTATTGAATTCATTGTATTCATTACATGCGCATAGGGAGGAATATTGTACCAGATCTAACCTCTGATTATTTCATAGAAAGCATGATGGTGTGTACTGATAATTCACGGCCAGACCTTACTAAGGACATCTGACATGTTGCTCTTCAACGGGTCAAATATAATGCCACCCAGAAGAGAAAATATATCCACCTGATAAATGAAAACTTCGCGAAATGCTTCAATATTTCAATATTGGAAGACTTCATGTGATCGGAGTTTAGTTTGTAGTAGATGTGTGTGAGTTTGCAAGGTATATATATTGACCATATAATGTAATGATGAGAGTATTGCCGCATGGTATGATCCAGGTAAAATAGAACATTGGGGATGGTGGTGGGACAAAATAGTCTAGTGGTTAAGGTGTCCGCCATCAGTCCGAAAGAACGCTGGTTCAAAACCCAGCAGCTGGCGAAATATTTCGATCTTGATCGATATCGTGTCGATACCAGTAAATTGTAATAGCACATATAATTGATTGAAGCATATAAGGCATACTGTTAAATTTCATTTTATAGAAATTGTGATTGATTTGTTCACTTTTTGTAGTCTGGAAAAATGCTTATACAATACGTTTGCCTGATAATTACATGCAATCAGATGATAACGACAATGACAAGGGAATAATGAGCTCATATCGTTTTTATACAGGTAAAGATCATGTTGAAGTCAATTCAATCTGTCAAAACATATATATAATATGAAATGAATGTAAGTAGGTTAGAAGCCATGTTTGAGATGGAACAATATGCACCTTCTTTGCAGGCTAGTATATGGAATTCATTGTAATCATTATATGCAAATCGAGATGAAAAAATTGTATTAGAACTAACCTCTGATTTTTTCATAGAATGCAGGATGCTGTGTACTGATAATTCACGGCTACACCTGTCTGAGGACATCTGACATGCTGCCCTTTAACGGGTCAAATATAATGCCGCCCACAAGAGAAATAAATCCACCAGAAAAATGAATACTTCGCGAAATGCATGAATATTTCAATATTGGAAGACTTCATGTGAGTGGAGTTTAATTTGTAGTGATGTGTGTGAGTTTGCAAGGTATATATATTGACCATATAATGTAATGATGAGAGTATTGCCGCCTGGTATGATCCAGGTAAAATAGAACATTGGGGATGGTGGTGGGACAAAATAGTTTAGTGGTTAAGGTGTCCGCCATCAATCCGAAAGAACGCTGGTTCAAAACCTAGCAGCTGGCGAAATATTTAGATCTTGATAGATATCGTGTTCATGCCAGTAAATGTCAAAGCACATATAATTCATTGAAGCATATATGGCATACTGTTAAATTTAATTTTAGAGAAATTTGGATTGATATGTTCACTTTTTTAGTCTGGAAAAATGCTTGTACAATACGTTTGCCTGATAATTACATGCAATCAGATGATAACGACACTGACAAGGGAACAAGGAGCTCATATCGTATTTATACACTTAGAGATCATGTTGAAGTCAATTCAATCTGTCAAAAAAACATATCTTATATATTATATCAAATGAATGTAAAAAGGTTAAAAGCCATGATTTAGATGGAACTCCTTCTTTGCCGGCTTGTGTATTGAATTCATTGTATTCATTACATGCGCATAGGGAGGAATATTGTACCAGATCTAACCTCTGATTATTTCATAGAAAGCATGATGGTGTGTACTGATAATTCACGGCCAGACCTTACTAAGGACATCTGACATGTTGCTCTTCAACGGGTCAAATATAATGCCACCCAGAAGAGAAAATATATCCACCTGATAAATGAAAACTTCGCGAAATGCTTCAATATTTCAATATTGGAAGACTTCATGTGATCGGAGTTTAGTTTGTAGTAGATGTGTGTGAGTTTGCAAGGTATATATATTGACCATATAATGTAATGATGAGAGTATTGCCGCATGGTATGATCCAGGTAAAATAGAACATTGGGGATGGTGGTGGGACAAAATAGTCTAGTGGTTAAGGTGTCCGCCATCAGTCCGAAAGAACGCTGGTTCAAAACCCAGCAGCTGGCGAAATATTTCGATCTTGATCGATATCGTGTCGATACCAGTAAATTGTAATAGCACATATAATTGATTGAAGCATATAAGGCATACTGTTAAATTTCATTTTATAGAAATTGTGATTGATTTGTTCACTTTTTGTAGTCTGGAAAAATGCTTATACAATACGTTTGCCTGATAATTACATGCAATCAGATGATAACGACAATGACAAGGGAATAATGAGCTCATATCGTTTTTATACAGGTAAAGATCATGTTGAAGTCAATTCAATCTGTCAAAACATATATATAATATATGAAATGAATGTAAGTAGGTTAGAAGCCATGTTTGAGATGGAACAATATGCACCTTCTTTGCAGGCTAGTATATGGAATTCATTGTAATCATTATATGCAAATCGAGATGAAAATTGTATTAGAACTAACCTCTGATTTTTTCATAGAATGCAGGATGCTGTGTACTGATAATTCACGGCTACACCTGTCTGAGGACATCTGACATGCTGCCCTTTAACGGGTCAAATATAATGCCGCCCACAAGAGAAATAAATCCACCAGAAAAATGAATACTTCGCGAAATGCATGAATATTTCAATATTGGAAGACTTCATGTGAGTGGAGTTTAATTTGTAGTAGATGTGTGTGAGTTTGCAAGGTATATATATTGACCATATAATGTAATGATGAGAGTATTGCCGCCTGGTATGATCCAGGTAAAATAGAACATTGGGGATGGTGGTGGGACAAAATAGTTTAGTGGTTAAGGTGTCCGCCATCAATCCGAAAGAACGCTGGTTCAAAACCTAGCAGCTGGCGAAATATTTAGATCTTGATAGATATCGTGTTCATGCCAGTAAATGTCAAAGCACATATAATTCATTGAAGCATATATGGCATACTGTTAAATTTAATTTTAGAGAAATTTGGATTGATATGTTCACTTTTTTAGTCTGGAAAAATGCTTGTACAATACGTTTGCCTGATAATTACATGCAATCAGATGATAACGACACTGACAAGGGAACAAGGAGCTCATATCGTATTTATACACTTAGAGATCATGTTGAAGTCAATTCAATCTGTCAAAACATATCTTATATATTATATCAAATGAATGTAAAAAGGTTAAAAGCCATGATTTAGATGGAACTCCTTCTTTGCCGGCTTGTGTATTGAATTCATTGTATTCATTACATGCGCATAGGGAGGAATATTGTACCAGATCTAACCTCTGATTATTTCATAGAAAGCATGATGGTGTGTACTGATAATTCACGGCCAGACCTTACTAAGGACATCTGACATGTTGCTCTTCAACGGGTCAAATATAATGCCACCCAGAAGAAAAAATATATCCACCTGATAAATGAAAACTTCGCGAAATGCTTCAATATTTCAATATTGGAAGACTTCATGTGATCGGAGTTTAGTTTGTAGTAGATGTGTGTGAGTTTGCAAGGTATATATATTGACCATATAATGTAATGATGAGAGTATTGCCGCATGGTATGATCCAGGTAAAATAGAACATTGGGGATGGTGGTGGGACAAAATAGTCTAGTGGTTAAGGTGTCCGCCATCAGTCCGAAAGAACGCTGGTTCAAAACCCAGCAGCTGGCGAAATATTTCGATCTTGATCGATATCGTGTCGATACCAGTAAATTGTAATAGCACATATAATTGATTGAAGCATATAAGGCATACTGTTAAATTTCATTTTATAGAAATTGTGATTGATTTGTTCACTTTTTGTAGTCTGGAAAAATGCTTATACAATACGTTTGCCTGATAATTACATGCAATGCATGATCAGATGATAACGACAATGACAAGGGGAATATGAGCTCATATCGTTTTTATACAGGTAAAGATCATGTTGAAGTCAATTCAATCTGTCAAAACATATATATAATATGAAATGAATGTAAGTAGGTTAGAAGCCATGTTTGAGATGGAACAATATGCACCTTCTTTGCAGGCTAGTATATGGAATTCATTGTAATCATTATATGCAAATCGAGATGAAAATTGTATTAGAACTAACCTCTGATTTTTTCATAGAATGCAGGATGCTGTGTACTGATAATTCACGGCTACACCTGTCTGAGGACATCTGACATGCTGCCCTTTAACGGGTCAAATATAATGCCGCCCACAAGAGAAATAAATCCACCAGAAAAATGAATACTTCGCGAAATGCATGAATATTTCAATATTGGAAGACTTCATGTGAGTGGAGTTTAATTTGTAGTAGATGTGTGTGAGTTTGCAAGGTATATATATTGACCATATAATGTAATGATGAGAGTATTGCCGCCTGGTATGATCCAGGTAAAATAGAACATTGGGGATGGTGGTGGGACAAAATAGTTTAGTGGTTAAGGTGTCCGCCATCAATCCGAAAGAACGCTGGTTCAAAAACCTAGCAGCTGGCGAAATATTTAGATCTTGATAGATATCGTGTTCATGCCAGTAAATGTCAAAGCACATATAATTCATTGAAGCATATATGGCATACTGTTAAATTTAATTTTAGAGAAATTTGGATTGATTGTTCACTTTTTTAGTCTGGAAAAATGCTTGTACAATACGTTTGCCTGATAATTACATGCAATCAGATGATAACGACACTGACAAGGGAACAAGGAGCTCATATCGTATTTATACACTTAGAGATCATGTTGAAGTCAATTCAATCTGTCAAAACATATCTTATATATTATATCAAATGAATGTAAAAAGGTTAAAAGCCATGATTTAGATGGAACTCCTTCTTTGCCGGCTTGTGTATTGAATTCATTGTATTCATTACATGCGCATAGGGAGGAATATTGTACCAGATCTAACCTCTGATTATTTCATAGAAAGCATGATGGTGTGTACTGATAATTCACGGCCAGACCTTACTAAGGACATCTGACATGTTGCTCTTCAACGGGTCAAATATAATGCCACCCAGAAGAGAAAATATATCCACCTGATAAATGAAAACTTCGCGAAATGCTTCAATATTTCAATATTGGAAGACTTCATGTGATCGGAGTTTAGTTTGTAGTAGATGTGTGTGAGTTTGCAAGGTATATATATTGACCATATAATGTAATGATGAGAGTATTGCCGCATGGTATGATCCAGGTAAAATAGAACATTGGGGATGGTGGTGGGACAAAATAGTCTAGTGGTTAAGGTGTCCGCCATCAGTCCGAAAGAACGCTGGTTCAAAACCCAGCAGCTGGCGAAATATTTCGATCTTGATCGATATCGTGTCGATACCAGTAAATTGTAATAGCACATATAATTGATTGAAGCATATAAGGCATACTGTTAAATTTCATTTTATAGAAATTGTGATTGATTTGTTCACTTTTTGTAGTCTGGAAAAATGCTTATACAATACGTTTGCCTGATAATTACATGCAATCAGATGATAACGACAATGACAAGGGAATAATGAGCTCATATCGTTTTTATACAGGTAAAGATCATGTTGAAGTCAATTCAATCTGTCAAAACATATATATAATATGAAATGAATGTAAGTAGGTTAGAAGCCATGTTTGAGATGGAACAATATGCACCTTCTTTGCAGGCTAGTATATGGAATTCATTGTAATCATTATATGCAAATCGAGATGAAAATTGTATTAGAACTAACCTCTGATTTTTTCATAGAATGCAGGATGCTGTGTACTGATAATTCACGGCTACACCTGTCTGAGGACATCTGACATGCTGCCCTTTAACGGGTCAAATATAATGCCGCCCACAAGAGAAATAAATCCACCAGAAAAATGAATACTTCGCGAAATGCATGAATATTTTTCAATATTGGAAGACTTCATGTGAGTGGAGTTTAATTTGTAGTTGATGTGTGTGAGTTTGCAAGGTATATATATTGACCATATAATGTAATGATGAGAGTATTGCCGCCTGGTATGATCCAGGTAAAATAGAACATTGGGGATGGTGGTGGGACAAAATAGTTTAGTGGTTAAGGTGTCCGCCATCAATCCGAAAGAACGCTGGTTCAAAACCTAGCAGCTGGCGAAATATTTCGATCTTGATAGATATCGTGTTCATGCCAGTAAATGTCAAAGCACATATAATTCATTGAAGCATATATGGCATACTGTTAAATTTAATTTTAGAGAAATTTGGATTGATATGTTCACTTTTTTAGTCTGGAAAAATGCTTGTACAATACGTTTGCCTGATAATTACATGCAATCAGATGATAACGACACTGACAAGGGAACAAGGAGCTCATATCGTATTTATACACTTAGAGATCATGTTGAAGTCAATTCAATCTGTCAAACATATCTTATATATTATATCAAATGAATGTAAAAAGGTTTAAAAGCCATGATTTAGATGGAACTCCTTCTTTGCCGGCTTGTGTATTGAATTCATTGTATTCATTACATGCGCATAGGGAGGAATATTGTACCAGATCTAACCTCTGATTATTTCATAGAAAGCATGATGGTGTGTACTGATAATTCACGGCCAGACCTTACTAAGGACATCTGACATGTTGCTCTTCAACGGGTCAAATATAATGCCACCCAGAAGAGAAAATAAATCCACCTGAAAAATGAAAACTTCGCGAAATGCTTCAATATTTCATATTGGAAGACTTCATGTGATCGGAGTTTAGTTTGTAGTAGATGTGTGTGAGTTTGCAAGGTATATATATTGACCATATAATGTAATGATGAGAGTATTGCCGCATGGTATGATCCAGGTAAAATAGAACATTGGGGATGGTGGTGGGACAAAATAGTCTAGTGGTTAAGGTGTCCGCCATCAGTCCGAAAGAACGCTGGTTCAAACCCCAGCAGCTGGCGAAATATTTCGATCTTGATCGATATCGTGTCGATACCAGTAAATTGTAATAGCACATATAATTGATTGAAGCATATAAGGCATACTGTTAAATTTCATTTTATAGAAATTGTGATTGATTTGTTCACTTTTTGTAGTCTGGAAAAATGCTTATACAATACGTTTGCCTGATAATTACATGCAATCAGATGATAACGACATGACAAGGGAACAATGAGCTCATATCGTTTTTATACACTTAGAGATCATGTTGAAGTCAATTCAATCTGTCAAAACATATATATATATATATCAAATGAATGTAAAAAGGTTAAAAGCCATGATTTAGATGGAACTCCTTCTTTGCCGGCTTGTGTATTGAATTCATTGTATTCATTACATGCGCATAGGGATGAAAATTGTACCAGATCTAACCTCTGATTTTTTCATAGAAAGCATGATGGTGTGTACTGATAATTCACGGCCAGACCTTACTAAGGACATCTGACATGCTGCTCTTCAACGGGTCAAATATAATGCCACCCAGAAGAGAAAATAAATCCACCTGAAAATGAAAACTTCGCGAAATGCTTCAATATTTCAATATTGGAAGACTTCATGTGAGTGGAGTTTAATTTGTAGTAGATGTGTGTGAGTTTGCAAGGTATATATATTGACCATATAATGTAATGATGAGAGTATTGCCGCATGGTATGATCCAGGTAAAATAGAACATTGGGGATGGTGGTGGGACAAAATAGTCTAGTGGTTAAGGTGTCCGCCATCAGTCCGAAAGAACGCTGGTTCAAAAAACCCAGCAGCTGGCGAAATATTTCGATCTTGATCGATATCGTGTCGTTACCAGTAAATTGTAAAAGCACATATAATTGATTGAAGCATATAAGGCATACTGTTAAATTTAATTTTAGAGAAATTGTGATTGATTTGTTCACTTTTTTAGTCTGGAAAAATGCTTATACAATACGTTTGCCTGATAATTACATGCAATCAGATGATAACGACACTGACAAGGGAACAAGGAGCTCATATCGTATTTATACACTTAGAGATCATGTTGAAGTCAATTCAATCTGTCAAAACATATCTATATATATTATATCAAATGAATGTAAAAAGGTTAAAAGCCATGATTTAGATGGAACTCCTTCTTTGCCGGCTTGTGTATTGAATTCATTGTATTCATTACATGCGCATAGGGAGGAATATTGTACCAGATCTAACCTCTGATTATTTCATAGAAAGCATGATGATGTGTGTACTGATAATTCACGGCCAGACCTTACTAAGGACATCTGACATGTTGCTCTTCAACGGGTCAAATATAATGCCACCCAGAAGAGAAAATATATCCACCTGATAAATGAAAACTTCGCGAAATGCTTCAATATTTCAATATTGGAAGACTTCATGTGATCGGAGTTTAGTTTGTAGTAGATGTGTGTGAGTTTGCAAGGTATATATATTGACCATATAATGTAATGATGAGAGTATTGCCGCATGGTATGATCCAGGTAAAATAGAACATTGGGGATGGTGGTGGGACAAAATAGTCTAGTGGTTAAGGTGTCCGCCATCAGTCCGAAAGAACGCTGGTTCAAAACCCAGCAGCTGGCGAAATATTTCGATCTTGATCGATATCGTGTCGATACCAGTAAATTGTAATAGCACATATAATTGATTGAAGCATATAAGGCATACTGTTAAATTTCATTTTATAGAAATTGTGATTGATTTGTTCACTTTTTGTAGTCTGGAAAAATGCTTATACAATACGTTTGCCTGATAATTACATGCAATCAGATGATAACGACAATGACAAGGGAATATGAGCTCATATCGTTTTTATACAGGTAAAGATCATGTTGAAGTCAATTCAATCTGTCAAAACATATATATAATATGAAATGAATGTAAGTAGGTTAGAAGCCATGTTTGAGATGGAACAATATGCACCTTCTTTGCAGGCTAGTATATGGAATTCATTGTAATCATTATATGCAAATCGAGATGAAAATTGTATTAGAACTAACCTCTGATTTTTTCATATAGAATGCAGGATGCTGTGTACTGATAATTCACGGCTACACCTGTCTGAGGACATCTGACATGCTGCCCTTTAACGGGTCAAATATAATGCCGCCCACAAGAGAAATAAATCCACCAGAAAAATGAATACTTCGCGAAATGCATGAATATTTCAATATTGGAAGACTTCATGTGAGTGGAGTTTAATTTGTAGTAGATGTGTGTGAGTTTGCAAGGTATATATATTGACCATATAATGTAATGATGAGAGTATTGCCGCCTGGTATGATCCAGGTAAAATAGAACATTGGGGATGGTGGTGGGACAAAATAGTCTAGTGGTTAAGGTGTCCGCCATCAGTCCGAAAGAACGCTGGTTCAAAACCCAGCAGCTGGCGAAATATTTCGATCTTGATCGATATCGTGTCGATACCAGTAAATTGTAATAGCACATATAATTGATTGAAGAAGCATATAGGCATACTGTTAAATTTCATTTTATAGAAATTGTGATTGATTTGTTCACTTTTTGTAGTCTGGAAAAATGCTTATACAATACGTTTGCCTGATAATTACATGCAATCAGATGATAACGACAATGACAAGGGAATAATGAGCTCATATCGTTTTTATACAGGTAAAGATCATGTTGAAGTCAATTCAATCTGTCAAAACATATATATAATATGAAATGAATGTAAGTAGGTTAGAAGCCATGTTTGAGATGGAACAATATGCACCTTCTTTGCAGGCTAGTATATGGAATTCATTGTAATCATTATATGCAAATCGAGATGAAAATTGTATTAGAACTAACCTCTGATTTTTTCATAGAATGCAGGATGCTGTGTACTGATAATTCACGGCTACACCTGTCTGAGGACATCTGACATGCTGCCCTTTAACGGGTCAAATATAATGCCGCCCACAAGAGAAATAAATCCACCAGAAAAATGAATACTTCGCGAAATGCATGAATATTTCAATATTGGAAGACTTCATGTGAGTGGAGTTTAATTTGTAGTTGATGTGTGTGAGTTTGCAAGGTATATATATTGACCATATAATGTAATGATGAGAGTATTGCCGCCTGGTATGATCCAGGTAAAATAGAACATTGGGGATGGTGGTGGGACAAAATAGTTTAGTGGTTAAGGTGTCCGCCATCAATCCGAAAGAACGCTGGTTCAAAACCTAGCAGCTGGCGAAATATTTAGATCTTGATAGATATCGTGTTCATTGCCAGTAAATGTCAAAGCACATATAATTCATTGAAGCATATATGGCATACTGTTAAATTTAATTTTAGAGAAATTTGGATTGATATGTTCACTTTTTTAGTCTGGAAAAATGCTTGTACAATACGTTTGCCTGATAATTACATGCAATCAGATGATAACGACACTGACAAGGGAACAAGGAGCTCATATCGTATTTATACACTTAGAGATCATGTTGAAGTCAATTCAATCTGTCAAAACATATCTTATATATTATATCAAATGAATGTAAAAAGGTTAAAAGCCATGATTTAGATGGAACTCCTTCTTTGCCGGCTTGTGTATTGAATTCATTGTATTCATTACATGCGCATAGGGAGGAATATTGTACCAGATCTAACCTCTGATTATTTCATAGAAAGCATGATGGTGTGTACTGATAATTCACGGCCAGACCTTACTAAGGACATCTGACATGTTGCTCTTCAACGGGTCAAATATAATGCCACCCAGAAGAGAAAATATAATCCACCTGATAAATGAAAACTTCGCGAAATGCTTCAATATTTCAATATTGGAAGACTTCATGTGATCGGAGTTTAGTTTGTAGTAGATGTGTGTGAGTTTGCAAGGTATATATATTGACCATATAATGTAATGATGAGAGTATTGCCGCATGGTATGATCCAGGTAAAATAGAACATTGGGGATGGTGGTGGGACAAAATAGTCTAGTGGTTAAGGTGTCCGCCATCAGTCCGAAAGAACGCTGGTTCAAAACCCAGCAGCTGGCGAAATATTTCGATCTTGATCGATATCGTGTCGATACCAGTAAATTGTAATAGCACATATAATTGATTGAAGCATATAAGGCATACTGTTAAATTTCATTTTATAGAAATTGTGATTGATTTGTTCACTTTTTGTAGTCTGGAAAAATGCTTATACAATACGTTTGCCTGATAATTACATGCAATCAGATGATAACGACAATGACAAGGGAATAATGAGCTCATATCGTTTTTATACAGGTAAAGATCATGTTGAAGTCAATTCAATCTGTCAAAACATATATATAATATGAAATGAATGTAAGTAGGTTAGAAGCCATGTTTGAGATGGAACAATATGCACCTTCTTTGCAGGCTAGTATATGGAATTCATTGTAATCATTATATGCAAATCGAGATGAAAATTGTATTAGAACTAAACTAACCTCTGATTTTTTCATAGAATGCAGGATGCTGTGTACTGATAATTCACGGCTACACCTGTCTGAGGACATCTGACATGCTGCCCTTTAACGGGTCAAATATAATGCCGCCCACAGAGAAAATAAATCCACCAGAAAAATGAATACTTCGCGAAATGCATGAATATTTCAATATTGGAAGACTTCATGTGAGTGGAGTTTAATTTGTAGTAGATGTGTGTGAGTTTGCAAGGTATATATATTGACCATATAATGTAATGATGAGAGTATTGCCGCTGGTATGATCCAGGTAAAATAGAACATTGGGGATGGTGGTGGGACAAAATAGTTTAGTGGTTAAGGTGTCCGCCATCAATCCGAAAGAACGCTGGTTCAAAACCTAGCAGCTGGCGAAATATTTAGATCTTGATAGATATCGTGTTCATGCCAGTAAATGTCAAAGCACATATAATTCATTGAAGCATATATGGCATACTGTTAAATTTAATTTTAGAGAAATTTGGATTGATATGTTCACTTTTTTAGTCTGGAAAAATGCTTGTACAATACGTTTGCCTGATAATTACATGCAATCAGATGATAACGACACTGACAAGGGAACAAGGAGCTCATATCGTATTTATACACTTAGAGATCATGTTGAAGTCAATTCAATCTGTCAAAACATATCTTATATATTATATCAAATGAATGTAAAAAGGTTAAAAGCCATGATTTAGATGGAACTCCTTCTTTGCCGGCTTGTGTATTGAATTCATTGTATTCATTACATGCGCATAGGGAGGAATATTGTACCAGATCTAACCTCTGATTATTTCATAGAAAGCATGATGGTGTGTACTGATAATTCACGGCCAGACCTTACTAAGGACATCTGACATGTTGCTCTTCAACGGGTCAAATATAATGCCCCCCAGAAGAGAAAATATATCCACCTGATAAATGAAAACTTCGCGAAATGCTTCAATATTTCAATATTGGAAGACTTCATGTGATCGGAGTTTAGTTTGTAGTAGATGTGTGTGAGTTTGCAAGGTATATATATTGACCATATAATGTAATGATGAGAGTATTGCCGCATGGTATGATCCAGGTAAAATAGAACATTGGGGATGGTGGTGGGACAAAATAGTCTAGTGGTTAAGGTGTCCGCCATCAGTCCGAAAGAACGCTGGTTCAAAAAACCAGCAGCTGGCGAAATATTTCGATCTTGATCGATATCGTGTCGATACCAGTAAATTGTAATAGCACATATAATTGATCGAAGCATATAAGGCATACTGTTAAATTTCATTTTATAGAAATTGTGATTGATTTGTTCACTTTTTGTAGTCTGGAAAAATGCTTATACAATACGTTTGCCTGATAATTACATGCAATCAGATGATAACGACAATGACAAGGGAATAATGAGCTCATATCGTTTTTATACAGGTAAAGATCATGTTGAAGTCAATTCAATCTGTCAAAACATATATATAATATGAAATGAATGTAAGTAGGTTAGAAGCCATGTTTGAGATGGAACAATATGCACCTTCTTTGCAGGCTAGTATATGGAATTCATTGTAATCATTATATGCAAATCGAGATGAAAATTGTATTAGAACTAACCTCTGATTTTTTCATAGAATGCAGGATGCTGTGTACTGATAATTCACGGCTACACCTGTCTGAGGACATCTGACATGCTGCCCTTTAACGGGTCAAATATAATGCCGCCCACAAGAGAAATAAATCCACCAGAAAAATGAATACTTCGCGAAATGCATGAATATTTCAATATTGGAAGACTTCATGTGAGTGGAGTTTAATTTGTAGTTGATGTGTGTGAGTTTGCAAGGTATATATATTGACCATATAATGTAATGATGAGAGTATTGCCGCCTGGTATGATCCAGGTAAAATAGAACATTGGGGATGGTGGTGGGACAAAATAGTTTAGTGGTTAAGGTGTCCGCCATCAATCCGAAAGAACGCTGGTTCAAAACCTAGCAGCTGGCGAAATATTTAGATCTTGATAGATATCGTGTTCATGCCAGTAAATGTCAAAGCACATATAATTCATTGAAGCATATATGGCATACTGTTAAATTTAATTTTAGAGAAATTTGGATTGATATGTTCACTTTTTTTTAGTCTGGAAAAATGCTTGTACAATACGTTTGCCTGATAATTACATGCAATCAGATGATAACGACACTGACAAGGGAACAAGGAGCTCATATCGTATTTATACACTTAGAGATCATGTTGAAGTCAATTCAATCTGTCAAAACATATCTTATATATTATATCAAATGAATGTAAAAAGGTTAAAAGCCATGATTTAGATGGAACTCCTTCTTTGCCGGCTTGTGTATTGAATTCATTGTATTCATTACATGCGCATAGGGAGGAATATTGTACCAGATCTAACCTCTGATTATTTCATAGAAAGCATGATGGTGTGTACTGATAATTCACGGCCAGACCTTACTAAGGACATCTGACATGTTGCTCTTCAACGGGTCAAATATAATGCCACCCAGAAGAGAAAATATATCCACCTGATAAATGAAAACTTCGCGAAATGCTTCAATATTTCAATATTGGAAGACTTCATGTGATCGGAGTTTAGTTTGTAGTAGATGTGTGTGAGTTTGCAAGGTATATATATTGACCATATAATGTAATGATGAGAGTATTGCCGCATGGTATGATCCAGGTAAAATAGAACATTGGGGATGGTGGTGGGACAAAATAGTCTAGTGGTTAAGGTGTCCGCCATCAGTCCGAAAGAACGCTGGTTCAAAACCCAGCAGCTGGCGAAATATTTCGATCTTGATCGATATCGTGTCGATACCAGTAAATTGTAATAGCACATATAATTGATTGAAGCATATAAGGCATACTGTTAAATTTCATTTTATAGAAATTGTGATTGATTTGTTCACTTTTTGTAGTCTGGAAAAATGCTTATACAATACGTTTGCCTGATAATTACATGCAATCAGATGATAACGACAATGACAAGGGAATAATGAGCTCATATCGTTTTTATACAGGTAAAGATCATGTTGAAGTCAATTCAATCTGTCAAAACATATATATAATATGAAAAATGAATGTAAGTAGGTTAGAAGCCATGTTTGAGATGGAACAATATGCACCTTCTTTGCAGGCTAGTATATGGAATTCATTGTAATCATTATATGCAAATCGAGATGAAAATTGTATTAGAACTAACCTCTGATTTTTTCATAGAATGCAGGATGCTGTGTACTGATAATTCACGGCTACACCTGTCTGAGGACATCTGACATGCTGCCCTTTAACGGGTCAAATATAATGCCGCCCACAAGAGAAGAGAAATAAATCCACCAGAAAAATGAATACTTCGCGAAAAATGCATGAATATTTCAATATTGGAAGACTTCATGTGAGTGGAGTTTAATTTGTAGTAGATGTGTGTGAGTTTGCAAGGTATATATATTGACCATATAATGTAATGATGAGAGTATTGCCGCCTGGTATGATCCAGGTAAAATAGAACATTGGGGATGGTGGTGGGACAAAATAGTTTAGTGGTTAAGGTGTCCGCCATCAATCCGAAAGAACGCTGGTTCAAACCTAGCAGCTGGCGAAATATTAGATCTTGATAGATATCGTGTTCATGCCAGTAAATGTCAAAGCACATATAATTCATTGAAGCATATATGGCATACTGTTAAATTTAATTTTAGAGAAATTTGGATTGATATGTTCACTTTTTTAGTCTGGAAAAATGCTTGTACAATACGTTTGCCTGATAATTACATGCAATCAGATGATAACGACACTGACAAGGGAACAAGGAGCTCATATCGTATTTTATACACTTAGAGATCATGTTGAAGTCAATTCAATCTGTCAAAACATATCTTATATATTATATCAAATGAATGTAAAAAGGTTAAAAGCCATGATTTAGATGGAACTCCTTCTTTGCCGGCTTGTGTATTGAATTCATTGTATTCATTACATGCGCATAGGGAGGAATATTGTACCAGATCTAACCTCTGATTATTTCATAGAAAGCATGATGGTGTGTACTGATAATTCACGGCCAGACCTTACTAAGGACATCTGACATGTTGCTCTTCAACGGGTCAAATATAATGCCACCCAGAAGAGAAAATATATCCACCTGATAAATGAAAACTTCGCGAAATGCTTCAATATTTCAATATTGGAAGACTTCATGTGATCGGAGTTTAGTTTGTAGTAGATGTGTGTGAGTTTGCAAGGTATATATATTGACCATATAATGTAATGATGAGAGTATTGCCGCATGGTATGATCCAGGTAAAATAGAACATTGGGGATGGTGGTGGGACAAAAATAGTCTAGTGGTTAAGGTGTCCGCCATCAGTCCGAAAGAACGCTGGTTCAAAACCCAGCAGCTGGCGAAATATTTCGATCTTGATCGATATCGTGTCGATACCAGTAAATTGTAATAGCACATATAATTGATTGAAGCATATAAGGCATACTGTTAAATTTCATTTTATAGAAATTGTGATTGATTTGTTCACTTTTTTAGTCTGGAAAAATGCTTATACAATACGTTTGCCTGATAATTACATGCATCAGATGATAACGACACTGACAAGGGAACAAGGAGCTCATATCGTTTTATACACTTAGAGATCATGTTGAAGTCAATTCAATCTGTCAAAACATATATTATATATTATAATCAAATGAATGTAAAAAGGTTAAAGCCATGTTTGATTTATATGGAACTCCTTCTTTGCCGGCTTGTGTATTGAATTCATTGTATTCATTACATGCGCATAGGGAGGAATATTGTATTAGATCTACTAACCTCTGATTATTTCATAGAAAGCATGATGGTGTGTACTGATAATTCACGGCCAGACCTTACTAAGGACATCTGACATGCTTGCTTCAACGGGTCAAATATAATGCCACCCAGAAGAGAAAATATATCCACCTGATAAATGAAAACTTCGCGAAATGCTTCAATATTTCAATATTGGAAGACTTCATGTGATCGGAGTTTAGTTTGTAGTAGATGTGTGTGAGTTTGCAAGGTATATATATTGACCATATAATGTAATGATGAGAGTATTGCCGCATGGTATGATCCAGTAAAATAGAACATTGGGGATGGTGGTGGGACAAAATAGTCTAGTGGTTAAGGTGTCCGCCATCAGTCCGAAAGAACGCTGGTTCAAAACCCAGCAGCTGGCGAAATATTTCGATCTTGATCGATATCGTGTCGATACCAGTAAATTGTAATAGCACATATAATTGATTGAAGCATATAAGGCATACTGTTAAATTTCATTTTATAGAAATTGTGATTGATTTGTTCACTTTTTGTAGTCTGGAAAAATGCTTATACAATACGTTTGCCTGATAATTACATGCAATCAGATGATAACGACAATGACAAGGGAATAATGAGCTCATATCGTTTTTATACAGGTAAAGATCATGTTGAAGTCAATTCAATCTGTCAAAACATATATATAATATGAAATGAATGTAAGTAGGTTAGAAGCCATGTTTGAGATGGAACAATATGCACCTTCTTTGCAGGCTAGTATATGGAATTCATTGTAATCATTATATGCAAATCGAGATGAAAATTGTATTAGAACTAACCTCTGATTTTTTCATAGAATGCAGGATGCTGTGTACTGATAATTCACGGCTACACCTGTCTGAGGACATCTGACATGCTGCCCTTTAAACGGGTCAAATATAATGCCGCCCACAAGAGAAATAAATCCACCAGAAAAATGAATACTTCGCGAAATGCATGAATATTTCAATATTGGAAGACTTCATGTGAGTGGAGTTTAATTTGTAGTAGATGTGTGTGAGTTTGCAAGGTATATATATTGACCATATAATGTAATGATGAGAGTATTGCCGCCTGGTATGATCCAGGTAAAATAGAACATTGGGGATGGTGGTGGGACAAAATAGTTTAGTGGTTAAGGTGTCCGCCATCAATCCGAAAGAACGCTGGTTCAAAACCTAGCAGCTGGCGAAATATTTAGATCTTGATAGATATCGTGTTCATGCCAGTAAATGTCAAAGCACATATAATTCATTGAAGCATATATGGCATACTGTTAAATTTAATTTTAGAGAAATTTGGATTGATATGTTCACTTTTTTAGTCTGGAAAAATGCTTGTACAATACGTTTGCCTGATAATTACATGCAATCAGATGATAACGACACTGACAAGGGAACAAGGAGCTCATATCGTTTTTATACACTTAGAGATCATGTTGAAGTCAATTCAATCTGTCAAAAATATCTTATATATTTATCAAATGAATGTAAAAAGGTTTAAAGCCATGATTTAGATGGAACTCCTTCTTTGCCGGCTTGTGTATTGAATTCATTGTATTCATTACATGCGCATAGGGAGGAATATTGTACCAGATCTAACCTCTGATTATTTCATAGAAAGCATGATGGTGTGTACTGATAATTCACGGCCACCTTACTAAGGACATCTGACATGTTGCTCTTCAACGGGTCAAATATAATGCCACCCAGAAAAGAAAATATATCCACCTGATAAATGAAAACTTCGCGAAATGCTTCAATATTTCAATATTGGAAGACTTCATGTGATCGGAGTTTAGTTTGTAGTAGATGTGTGTGAGTTTGCAAGGTATATATATATGACCATATAATGTAATGATGAGAGTATTGCCGCATGGTATGATCCAGGTAAAATAGAACATTGGGGATGGTGGTGGGACAAAATAGTCTAGTGGTTAAGGTGTCCGCCATCAGTCCGAAAGAACGCTGGTTCAAAACCCAGCAGCTGGCGAAATATTTCGATCTTGATCGATATCGTGTCGATACCAGTAAATTGTAATAGCACATATAATTGATTGAAGCATATAAGGCATACTGTTAAATTTCATTTTATAGAAATTGTGATTGATTTGTTCACTTTTTGTAGTCTGGAAAAATGCTTATACAATACGTTCCTGATAATTACATGCAATCAGATGATAACGACACTGACAAGGGAACAAGGAGCTCATATCGTTTTTATACAGGTAGAGATCATGTTGAAGTCAATTCAATCTGTCAAAACATATCTTATATATTATATCAAATGAATGTAAAAGGTTAAAAGCCATGATTTAGATGGAACTCCTTCTTTGCCGGCTTGTGTATTGAATTCATTGTATCATTACATGCGCATAGGGAGGAATATTGTACCAGATCTAACCTCTGATTATTTCATAGAAGCATGATGGTGTGTACTGATAATTCACGGCCAGACCTTACTAAGGACATCTGACATGTTGCTCTTCAACGGGTCAAATATAATGCCACCCAGAAGAGAAATATATCCACCTGAAAATGAAAACTTCGCGAAATGCTTCAATATTTCAATATTTGAAGACTTCATGTGAGTGGAGTTTAGTTTGTAGTAGATGTGTGTGAGTTTGCAAGGTATATATATTGACCATATAATGTAATGATGAGAGTATTGCCGCATGGTATGATCCAGGTAAAATAGAACATTGGGGATGGTGGTGGGACAAAATAGTCTAGTGGTTAAGGTGTCCGCCATCAGTCCGAAAGAACGCTGGTTCAAAACCCAGCAGCTGGCGAAATATTTCGATCTTGATCGATATCGTGTCGATACCAGTAAATTGTAATAGCACATATAATTGATTGAAGCATATAAGGCATACTGTTAAATTTCATTTTATAGAAATTGTGATTGATTTGTTCACTTTTTTAGTCTGGAAAAATGCTTATACAATACGTTTGCCTGATAATTACATGCAATCAGATGATAACGACACTGACAAGGGAACAAGGAGCTCATATCGTATTTATACACTTAGAGATCATGTTGAAGTCAATTCAATCTGTCAAAACATATCTTATATATTATATCAAATGAATGTAAAAAGGTTAAAAGCCATGATTTAGATGGAACTCCTTCTTTGCCGGCTTGTGTATTGAATTCATTGTATTCATTACATGCGCATAGGGAGGAATATTGTACCAGATCTAACCTCTGATTATTTCATAGAAAGCATGATGGTGTGTACTGATAATTCACGGCCAGACCTTACTAAGGACATCTGACATGTTGCTCTTCAACGGGTCAAATATAATGCCACCCAGAAGAGAAAATATATCCACCTGATAAATGAAAACTTCGCGAAATGCTTCAATATTTCAATATTGGAAGACTTCATGTGATCGGAGTTTAGTTTGTAGTAGATGTGTGTGAGTTTGCAAGGTATATATATTGACCATATAATGTAATGATGAGAGTATTGCCGCATGGTATGATCCAGGTAAAATAGAACATTGGGGATGGTGGTGGGACAAAATAGTCTAGTGGTTAAGGTGTCCGCCATCAGTCCGAAAGAACGCTGGTTCAAAACCCAGCAGCTGGCGAAATATTTCGATCTTGATCGATATCGTGTCGATACCAGTAAATTGTAATAGCACATATAATTGATTGAAGCATATAAGGCATACTGTTAAATTTCATTTTATAGAAATTGTGATTGATTTGTTCACTTTTTGTAGTCTGGAAAAATGCTTATACAATACGTTTGCCTGATAATTACATGCAATCAGATGATAACGACAATGACAAGGGAATAATGAGCTCATATCGTTTTTTATACAGGTAAAGATCATGTTGAAGTCAATTCAATCTGTCAAAACATATATATAATATGAAATGAATGTAAGAAGGTTAGAAGCCATGTTTGAGATGGAACAATATGCACCTTCTTTGCAGGCTAGTATATGGAATTCATTGTAATCATTATATGCAAATCGAGATGAAAATTGTATTAGAACTAACCTCTGATTTTTTCATAGAATGCAGGATGCTGTGTACTGATAATTCACGGCTACACCTGTCTGAGGACATCTGACATGCTGCCCTTTAACGGGTCAAATATAATGCCGCCCACAAGAGAAATAAATCCACCAGAAAAATGAATACTTCGCGAAATGCATGAATATTTCAATATTGGAAGACTTCATGTGAGTGGAGTTTAATTTGTAGTAGATGTGTGTGAGTTTGCAAGGTATATATATTGACCATATAATGTAATGATGAGAGTATTGCCGCCTGGTATGATCCAGGTAAAATAGAACATTGGGGATGGTGGTGGGACAAAATAGTTTAGTGGTTAAGGTGTCCGCCATCAATCCGAAAGAACGCTGGTTCAAAACCTAGCAGCTGGCGAAATATTTAGATCTTGATAGATATCGTGTTCATGCCAGTAAATGTCAAAGCACATATAATTCATTGAAGCATATATGGCATACTGTTAAATTTAATTTTAGAGAAATTTGGATTGATATGTTCACTTTTTTAGTCTGGAAAAATGCTTGTACAATACGTTTGCCTGATAATTACATGCAATCAGATGATAACGACACTGACAAGGGAACAAGGAGCTCATATCGTATTTATACACTTAGAGATCATGTTGAAGTCAATTCAATCTGTCAAAACATATCTTATATATTATATCAAATGAATGTAAAAAGGTTAAAAGCCATGATTTAGATGGAACTCCTTCTTTGCCGGCTTGTGTATTGAATTCATTGTATTCATTACATGCGCATAGGGAGGAATATTGTACCAGATCTAACCTCTGATTATTTCATAGAAAGCATGATGGTGTGTACTGATAATTCACGGCCAGACCTTACTAAGGACATCTGACATGTTGCTCTTCAACGGGTCAAATATAATGCCACCCAGAAAAGAAAAAAATATCCACCTGATAAATGAAAACTTCGCGAAATGCTTCAATATTTCAATATTGGAAGACTTCATGTGATCGGAGTTTAGTTTGTAGTAGATGTGTGTGAGTTTGCAAGGTATATATATTGACCATATAATGTAATGATGAGAGTATTGCCGCATGGTATGATCCAGGTAAAATAGAACATTGGGGATGGTGGTGGGACAAAATAGTCTAGTGGTTAAGGTGTCCGCCATCAGTCCGAAAGAACGCTGGTTCAAAACCCAGCAGCTGGTTCAAAACCCAGCAGCTGGCGAAATATTTCGATCTTGATCGATATCGTGTCGATACCAGTAAATTGTAATAGCACATATAATTGATCGAAGCATATAAGGCATACTGTTAAATTTCATTTTATAGAAATTGTGATTGATTTGTTCACTTTTTTAGTCTGGAAAAATGCTTATACAATACGTTTGCCTGATAATTACATGCAATCAGATGATAACGACACTGACAAGGGAACAAGGAGCTCATATCGTATTTATACACTTAGAGATCATGTTGAAGTCAATTCAATCTGTCAAAACATATCTTATATATTATATCAAATGAATGTAAAAAGGTTAAAAGCCATGATTTATATGGAACTCCTTCTTTGCCGGCTTGTGTATTGAATTCATTGTATTCATTACATGCGCATAGGGAGGAATATTGTACCAGATCTAACCTCTGATTATTTCATAGAAAGCATGATGGTGTGTACTGATAATTCACGGCCAGACCTTACTAAGGACATCTGACATGTTGCTCTTCAACGGGTCAAATATAATGCCCCCCAGAAGAGAAAATATATCCACCTGATAAATGAAAACTTCGCGAAATGCTTCAATATTTCAATATTGGAAGACTTCATGTGATCGGAGTTTAGTTTGTAGTAGATGTGTGTGAGTTTGCAAGGTATATATATTGACCATATAATGTAATGATGAGAGTATTGCCGCATGGTATGATCCAGGTAAAATAGAACATTGGGGATGGTGGTGGGACAAAATAGTCTAGTGGTTAAGGTGTCCGCCATCAGTCCGAAAGAACGCTGGTTCAAAACCCAGCAGCTGGCGAAATATTTCGATCTTGATCGATATCGTGTCGATACCAGTAAATTGTAATAGCACATATAATTGATTGAAGCATATAAGGCATACTGTTAAATTTCATTTTATAGAAAATTGTGATTGATTTGTTCACTTTTTGTAGTCTGGAAAAATGCTTATACAATACGTTTGCCTGATAATTACATGCAATCAGATGATAACGACAATGACAAGGGAATAATGAGCTCATATCGTTTTTATACAGGTAAAGATCATGTTGAAGTCAATTCAATCTGTCAAAACATATATATAATATGAAATGAATGTAAGAAGGTTAGAAGCCATGTTTGAGATGGAACAATATGCACCTTCTTTGCAGGCTAGTATATGGAATTCATTGTAATCATTATATGCAAATCGAGATGAAAATTGCATTAGAACTAACCTCTGATTTTTTCATAGAATGCAGGATGCTGTGTACTGATAATTCACGGCTACACCTGTCTGAGGACATCTGACATGCTGCCCTTTAACGGGTCAAATATAATGCCGCCCACAAGAGAAATAAATCCACCAGAAAATGAATACTTCGCGAAATGCATGAATATTTCAATATTGGAAGACTTCATGTGAGTGGAGTTTAATTTGTAGTTGATGTGTGTGAGTTTGCAAGGTATATATATTGACCATATAATGTAATGATGAGAGTATTGCGCGCTGGTATGATCCAGTAAAATAGAACATTGGGGATGGTGGTGGGACAAAATAGTTTAGTGGTTAAGGTGTCCGCCATCAATCCGAAAGAACGCTGGTTCAAAACCTAGCAGCTGGCGAAATATTTAGATCTTGATAGATATCGTGTTCATGCCAGTAAATGTCAAAGCACATATAATTCATTGAAGCATATATGGCATACTGTTAAATTTAATTTTAGAGAAATTGTGATTGATATGTTCACTTTTTTAGTCTGGAAAAATGCTTGTACAATACGTTTGCCTGATAATTACATGCAATCAGATGATAACGACACTGACAAGGGAACAAGGAGCTCATATCGTATTTATACACTTAGAGATCATGTTGAAGTCAATTCAATCTGTCAAAACATATCTTATATATTATATCAAATGAATGTAAAAAGGTTAAAAGCCATGATTTAGATGGAAACTCCTTCTTTGCCGGCTTGTGTATTGAATTCATTGTATTCATTACATGCGCATAGGGAGGAATATTGTACCAGATCTAACCTCTGATTATTTCATAGAAAGCATGATGGTGTGTACTGATAATTCACGGCCAGACCTTACTAAGGACATCTGACATGTTGCTCTTCAACGGGTCAAATATAATGCCACCCAGAAGAGAAAATATATCCACCTGATAAATGAAAACTTCGCGAAATGCTTCAATATTTCAATATTGGAAGACTTCATGTGATCGGAGTTTAGTTTGTAGTAGATGTGTGTGAGTTTGCAAGGTATATATATTGACCATATAATGTAATGATGAGAGTATTGCCGCATGGTATGATCCAGGTAAAATAGAACATTGGGGATGGTGGTGGGACAAAATAGTCTAGTGGTTAAGGTGTCCGCCATCAGTCCGAAAGAACGCTGGTTTCAAAACCCAGCAGCTGGCGAAATATTTCGATCTTGATCGATATCGTGTCGATACCAGTAAATTGTAATAGCACATATAATTGATTGAAGCATATAAGGCATACTGTTAAATTTCATTTTATAGAAATTGTGATTGATTTGTTCACTTTTTTAGTCTGGAAAAATGCTTATACAATACGTTTGCCTGATAATTACATGCAATCAGATGATAACGACACTGACAAGGGAACAAGGAGCTCATATCGTATTTATACACTTAGAGATCATGTTGAAGTCAATTCAATCTGTCAAAACATATCTTATATATTATATGAAATGAATGTAAAAAGGTTAAAAGCCATGATTTAGATGGAACTCCTTCTTTGCCGGCTTGTGTATTGAATTCATTGTATTCATTACATGCGCATAGGGAGGAATATTGTACCAGATCTAACCTCTGATTATTTCATAGAAAGCATGATGGTGTGTACTGATAATTCACGGCCAGACCTTACTAAGGACATCTGACATGTTGCTCTTCAACGGGTCAAATATAATGCCACCCAGAAGAGAAAATATATCCACCTGATAAATGAAAACTTCGCGAAATGCTTCAATATTTCAATATTGGAAGACTTCATGTGAGTGGAGTTTAATTTGTAGTAGATGTGTGTGAGTTTGCAAGGGTATATATTTGACCATATAATGTAATGATGAGAGTATTGCCGCATGGTATGATCCAGGTAAAATAGAACATTGGGGATGGTGGTGGGACAAAATAGTTTAGTGGTTAAGGTGTCCGCCATCAGTCCGAAAGAACGCTGGTTCAAAACCCAGCAGCTGGCGAAATATTTCGATCTTGATCGATATCGTGTCGATACCAGTAAATTGTAATAGCACATATAATTGATTGAAGCATATATAGGCATACTGTTAAATTTCATTTTATAGAAATTGTGATTGATTTGTTCACTTTTTTTAGTCTGGAAAAATGCTTATACAATACGTTTGCCTGATAATTACATGCAATCAGATGATAACGACAATGACAAGGGAACAAGGAGCTCATATCGTTTTTATACACTTAAAGATCATGTTGAAGTCAATTCAATCTGTCAAAACATATCTTATATATAATATGAAATGAATGTAAAAAGGTTAAAAGCCATGTTTGAGATGGAACTGCACCTTCTTTGCAGGCTAGTATATGGAATTCATTGTATTCATTACATGCAAATCGGGATGAATATTGTATTAGATCTAACCTCTGATTTTTTCATAGAATGCATGGATGTGTGTACTGATAATTCACGGCCAGACCTTACTAAGGACATCTGACATGCTGCCCTTTAAACGGGTCAAATATAATGCCACCCACAAGAGAAAATAAATCCACCTGATAAATGAAAACTTCGCGAAATGCATGAATATTTCAATATTGGAAGACTTCATGTGAGTGGAGTTTAGTTTGTAGTAGATGTGTGTGAGTTTGCAAGGTATATATATTGACCATATAATGTAATGATGAGAGTATTGCCGACTGGTATGATCCAGGTAAAATAGAACATTGGGGATGGTGGTGGGACAAAATAGTCTAGTGGTTAAGGTGTCCGCCATCAGTCCGAAAGAACGCTGGTTCAAAACCTAGCAGCTGGCGAAATATTTCGATCTTGATCGATATCGTGTCGATACCAGTAAATGTAATAGCACATATAATTGATTGAAGCATATAAGGCATACTGTTAAATTTCAATTTTATAGAAATTGTGATTGATTTGTTCACTTTTTTAGTCTGGAAAAATGCTTATACAATACGTTTGCCTGATAATTACATGCAATCAGATGATAACGACAATGACAAGGGAACAAGGAGCTCATATCGTATTTATACAGGTAGAGATCATGTTGAAGTCAATTCAATCTGTCAAAACATATATATATATTATATCAAATGAATGTAAAAAGGTTAAAAGCCATGATTTAGATGGGATATGCACCTTCTTTGCCGGCTAGTATGTGTATTGAATTCATTGTAATTCATTACATGCGCAATCGAGATGAATATTGTACCAGATCTAACCTCTGATTTTTTCATAGAATGCATGATGGTGTGTACTGATAATTCACGGCCAGACCTGTCTGAGGACATCTGACATGTTGCCTTTAACGGGTCAAATATAATGCCGCCCACAAGAGAAATAAATCCACCAGAAAAATGAAAACTTCGCGAAATGCATGAATATTTCAATATTGGAAGACTTCATGTGAGTGGAGTTTAGTTTGTAGTAGATGTGTGTGAGTTTGCAAGGTATATATATTGACCATATAATGTAATGATGAGAGTATTGCCGCCTGGTATGATCCAGGTAAAATAGAACATTGGGGATGGTGGGTGGGACAAAATAGTCTAGTGGTTAAGGTGTCCGCCATCAGTCCGAAAGAACGCTGGTTCAAAACCCAGCAGCTGGCGAAATATTTCGATCTTGATCGATATCGTGTTCGATACCAGTAATTGTAATAGCACATATAATTGATCGAAGCATATAAGGCATACTGTTAAATTTCATTTTATAGAAATTTGGATTGATTTGTTCACTTTTTTAGTCTGGAAAAATGCTTGTACAATACGTTTGCCTGATAATTACATGCAATCAGATGATAACGACACTGACAAGGGAACAAGGAGCTCATATCGTATTTATACACTTAGAGATCATGTTGAAGTCAATTCAATCTGTCAAAACATATCTTATATATTATATCAAATGAATGTAAAAAGGTTAAAAGCCATGATTTAGATGGAACTCCTTCTTTGCCGGCTTGTGTATTGAATTCATTGTATTCATTACATGCGCATAGGGAGGAATATTGTACCAGATCTAACCTCTGATTATTTCATAGAAAGCATGATGGTGTGTACTGATAATTCACGGCCAGACCTTACTAAGGACATCTGACATGTTGCTCTTCAACGGGTCAAATATAATGCCACCCAGAAGAGAAAATATATCCACCTGATAAATGAAAACTTCGCGAAATGCTTCAATATTTCAATATTGGAAGACTTCATGTGATCGGAGTTTAGTTTGTAGTAGATGTGTGTGAGTTTGCAAGGTATATATATTGACCATATAATGTAATGATGAGAGTATTGCCGCATGGTATGATCCAGGTAAAATAGAACATTGGGGATGGTGGTGGGACAAAATAGTCTAGTGGTTAAGGTGTCCGCCATCAGTCCGAAAGAACGCTGGTTCAAAACCCAGCAGCTGGCGAAATATTTCGATCTTGATCGATATCGTGTCGATACCAGTAAATTGTAATAGCACATATAATTGATCGAAGCATATAAGGCATACTGTTTAATTTAATTTTAGAGAAATTGTGATTGATTTGTTCACTTTTTTAGTCTGGAAAAATGCTTATACAATACGTTTGCCTGATAATTACATGCAATCAGATGATAACGACACTGACAAGGGAACAAGGAGCTCATATCGTATTTATACACTTAGAGATCATGTTGAAGTCAATTCAATCTGTCAAAACATATCTTATATATTATATCAAATGAATGTAAAAAGGTTAAAAGCCATGATTTATATGGAACTCCTTCTTTGCCGGCTTGTGTATTGAATTCATTGTATTCATTACATGCGCATAGGGAGGAATATTGTACCAGATCTAACCTCTGATTATTTCATAGAAAGCATGATGGTGTGTACTGATAATTCACGGCCAGACCTTACTAAGGACATCTGACATGTTGCTCTTCAACGGGTCAAATATAATGCCACCCAGAAGAGAAAATATATCCACCTGATAAATGAAAACTTCGCGAAATGCTTCAATATTTCAATATTGGACGACTTCATGTGATCGGAGTTTAGTTTGTAGTAGATGTGTGTGAGTTTGCAAGGTATATATATTGACCATATAATGTAATGATGAGAGTATTGCCGCATGGTATGATCCAGGTAAAATAGAACATTGGGGATGGTGGTGGGACAAAATAGTCTAGTGGTTAAGGTGTCCGCCATCAGTCCGAAAGAACGCTGGTTCAAAACCCAACAGCTGGCGAAATATTTCGATCTTGATCGATATCGTGTCGATACCAGTAAATTGTAAATAGCACATATAATTGATTGAAGCATATAAGGCATACTGTTAAATTTCATTTTATAGAAATTGTGATTGATTTGTTCACTTTTTGTAGTCTGGAAAAATGCTTATACAATACGTTTGCCTGATAATTACATGCAATCAGATGATAACGACAATGACAAGGGAATAATGAGCTCATATCGTTTTTATACAGGTAAAGATCATGTTGAAGTCAATTCAATCTGTCAAAACATATATATAATATGAAATGAATGTAAGAAGGTTAGAAGCCATGTTTGAGATGGAACAATATGCACCTTCTTTGCAGGCTAGTATATGGAATTCATTGTAATCATTATATGCAAATCGAGATGAAAATTGCATTAGCAGAACTAACCTCTGATTTTTTCATAGAATGCAGGATGCTGTGTACTGATAATTCACGGCTACACCTGTCTGAGGACATCTGACATGCTGCCCTTTAACGGGTCAAATATAATGCCGCCCACAAGAGAAATAAATCCACCAGAAAAATGAATACTTCGCGAAATGCATGAATATTTCAATATTGGAAGACTTCATGTGAGTGGAGTTTAATTTGTAGTTGATGTGTGTGAGTTTGCAAGGTATATATATTGACCATATAATGTAATGATGAGAGTATTGCCGCCTGGTATGATCCAGGTAAAATAGAACATTGGGGATGGTGGTGGGACAAAATAGTTTAGTGGTTAAGGTGTCCGCCATCAATCCGAAAGAACGCTGGTTCAAAACCTAGCAGCTGGCGAAATATTTAGATCTTGATAGATATCGTGTTCATGCCAGTAAATGTCAAAGCACATATAATTCATTGAAGCATATATGGCATACTGTTAAATTTAATTTTAGAGAATTTGGATTGATATGTTCACTTTTTTAGTCTGGAAAAATGCTTGTACAATACGTTTGCCTGATAATTACATGCAATCAGATGATAACGACACTGACAAGGGAACAAGGAGCTCATATCGTATTTATACACTTAGAGATCATGTTGAAGTCAATTCAATCTGTCAAAACATATCTTATATATTATATCAAATGAATGTAAAAAGGTTAAAAGCCATGATTTTAGATGGAACTCCTTCCTTGCCGGCTTGTGTATGAATTCATTGTATTCATTACATGCGCATAGGGAGGAATATTGTACCAGATCTAACCTCTGATTATTTCATAGAAAGCATGATGGTGTGTACTGTTAATTCACGGCCAGACCTTACTAAGGACATCTGACATGTTGCTCTTCAACGGGTCAAATATAATGCCACCCCCAGAAGAGAAAATATATCCACCTGATAAATGAAAACTTCGCGAAATGCTTCAATATTTCAATATTGGAAGACTTCATGTGATCGGAGTTTAGTTTGTAGTAGATGTGTGTGAGTTTGCAAGGTATATATATTGACCATATAATGTAATGATGAGAGTATTGCCGCATGGTATGATCCAGGTAAAAATAGAACATTGGGGATGGTGGTGGGACAAAATAGTCTAGTGGTTAAGGTGTCCGCCATCAGTCCGAAAGAACGCTGGTTCAAAACCCAGCAGCTGGCGAAATATTTCGATCTTGATCGATATCGTGTCGTTACCAGTAAATTGTAATAGCACATATAATTGATCGAAGCATATAAGGCATACTGTTAAATTTCATTTTATAGAAATTGTGATTGATTTGTTCACTTTTTGTTGTCTGGAAAAATGCTTATACAATACGTTTGCCTGATAATTACATGCAATCGGATGATAAACGACACTGACAAGGGAACAAGGAGCTCATATCGTTTTTATACACTTAGAGATCATGTTGAAGTCAATTCAATCTGTCCAAAACATATCTTATATATTATATCAAATGAATGTAAAAAGGTTTAAAAGCCATGATTTATATGGAAACTCCTTCTTTGCCGGCTTGTGTATTGAATTCATTTGTATTCATTACATGCGCATAGGGAGGAATATTGTACCAGATCTAACCTCTGATTATTTCATAGAAAGCATGATGGTGTGTACTGATAATTCACGGCCAGACCTTACTAAGGACATCTGACATGTTTGCTCTTCAACGGGTCAAATATAATGCCACCCAGAAGAGAAAAATATATCCACCTGATAAATGAAAACTTCGCGAAATGCTTCAATATTTCAATATTGGAAGACTTCATGTGATCGGAGTTTAGTTTTGTAGTAGATGTGTGTGAGTTTGCAAGGTATATATATTGACCATATAATGTAATGATGAGAGTATTGCCGCATGGTATGATCCAGGTAAATATAGAACATTGGGGATGGTGGTGGGACAAAATAGTCTAGTGGTTAAGGTGTCCGCCATCAGTCCGAAAGAACGCTGGTTCAAAACCCAAAGCAGCTGGCGAAATATTTCGATCTTGATCGATATCGTGTCGATACCAGTAAATTGTAATAGCACATATAATTGATTGAAGCATATAAGGCATACTGTTAAATTTCATTTTATAGAAATTGTGATTGATTTGTTCACTTTTTGTAGTCTGGAAAAAATGCTTATACAATACGTTTGCCTGATAATTACATGCAATCAGATGATAACGACAATGACAAGGGAATAATGAGCTCATATCGTTTTTTATACAGGTAAAGATCATGTTGAAGTCAATTCAATCTGTCAAAACATATATAAATATGAAATGAATGTAAGTAGGTTAGAAGCCATGTTTGAGATGGAACAATATGCACCTTCTTTGCAGGCTAGTATATGGAATTCATTGTAATCATTATATGCAAATCGAGATGAAAAATTGCATTAGAACTAACCTCTGATTTTTTCATAGAATGCAGGATGCTGTGTACTGATAATTCACGGCTACACCTGTCTGAGGACATCTGACATGCTGCCCTTTAACGGGTCAAATATAATGCCGCCCACAAGAGAAATAAATCCACCAGAAAAATGAATACTTCGCGAAATGCATGAATATTTCAATATTGGAAGACTTCATGTGAGTGGAGTTTAATTTGTAGTAGATGTGTGTGAGTTTGCAAGGTATATATATTGACCATATAATGTAATGATGAGAGTATTGCCGCCTGGTATGATCCAGGTAAAATAGAACATTGGGGATGGTGGTGGGACAAAATAGTTTAGTGGTTAAGGTGTCCGCCATCAATCCGAAAGAACGCTGGTTCAAAACCTAGCAGCTGGCGAAATATTTAGATCTTGATAGATATCGTGTTCATGCCAGTAAATGTCAAAGCACATATAATTCATTGAAGCATATATGGCATACTGTTAAATTCATTTTAGAGAAATTTTGATTGATATGTTCACTTTTTTAGTCTGGAAAAATGCTTGTACAATACGTTTGCCTGATAATTACATGCAATCAGATGATAACGACACTGACAAGGGAACAAGGAGCTCATATCGTATTTATACACTTAGAGATCATGTTGAAGTCAATTCAATCTGTCAAAACATATCTTATATATTATATCAAATGAATGTAAAAAGGTTAAAAAGCCATGATTTATATGGAACTCCTTCTTTGCCGGCTTGTGTATTGAATTCATTGTATTCATTACATGCGCATAGGGAGGAATATTGTACCAGATCTAACCTCTGATTATTTCATAGAAAGCATGATGGTGGTGTGTACTGATAATTCACGGCCAGACCTTACTAAGGACATCTGACATGTTGCTCTTCAACGGGTCAAATATAATGCCACCCAGAAGAGAAATATATCCACCTGATAAATGAAAACTTCGCGAAATGCTTCAATATTTCAATATTGGAAGACTTCATGTGATCGGAGTTTAGTTTGTAGTAGATGTGTGTGAGTTTGCAAGGTATATATATTGACCATATAATGTAATGATGAGAGTATTGCCGCATGGTATGATCCAGGTAAAATAGAACATTGGGGATGGTGGTGGGACAAAATAGTCTAGTGGTTAAGGTGTCCGCCATCAGTCCGAAAGAACGCTGGTTCAAAACCCAGCAGCTGGCGAAATATTTCGATCTTGATCGATATCGTGTCGATACCAGTAAATTGTAATAGCACATATAATTGATCGAAGCATATAAGGCATACTGTTAAATTTCATTTTATAGAAATTGTGATTGATTTGTTCACTTTTTTAGTCTGGAAAAAATGCTTATACAATACGTTTGCCTGATAATTACATGCAATCAGATGATAACGACACTGACAAGGGAACAAGGAGCTCATATCGTATTTATACACTTAGAGATCATGTTGAAGTCAATTCAATCTGTCAAAACATATCTTATATATTATATCAAATGAATGTAAAAAGGTTAAAAGCCATGATTTATATGGAACAATTCCTTCTTTGCCGGCTTGTGTATTGAATTCATTGTAATCATTACATGCGCATAGGGAGGAATATTGTACCAGATCTAACCTCTGATTATTTCATAGAAAGCATGATGGTGTGTACTGATAATTCACGGCCAGACCTGTCTAAGGACATCTGACATGTTGCTCTTCAACGGGTCAAATATAATGCCACCCAGAAGAGAAAATATATCCACTGATAAATGAAAACTTCGCGAAATGCTTCAATATTTCAATATTGGAAGACTTCATGTGAGTGGAGTTTAATTTGTAGTAGATGTGTGTGAGTTTGCAAGGTATATATATTGACCATATAATGTAATGATGAGAGTATTGCCGCCTGGTATGATCCAGGGTAAAATAGAACATTGGGGATGGTGGTGGGACAAAATAGTCTAGTGGTTAAGGTGTCCGCCATCAAGTCCGAAAGAACGCTGGTTCAAAACCTAGCAGCTGGCGAAATATTTCGATCTTGATCCGATATCGTGTCATACCAGTAAATTGTAATAGCACATATAATTGATCGAAGCATATAAGGCATACTGTTAAATTTCATTTTTATAGAAATTGTGATTGATTTGTTCACTTTTTTAGTCTGGAAAAATGCTTATACAATACGTTTGCCTGATAATTACATGCAATCGATGATAACGACACTGACAAGGGAACAAGGAGCTCATATCGTATTTATACACTTAGAGATCATGTTGAAGTCAATTCAATCTGTCAAAACATATCTTATATATTATATCAAATGAATGTAAAAAGGTTAAAAGCCATGATTTAGATGGAACTCCTTCTTTGCCGGCTTGTGTATTGAATTCATTGTATTCATTACATGCGCATAGGGAGGAATATTGTACCAGATCTAACCTCTGATTATTTCATAGAAAGCATGATGGTGTGTACTGATAATTCACGGCCAGACCTTACTAAGGACATCTGACATGTTGCTCTTCAACGGGTCAAATAATAATGCCACCCCAGAAGAGAAAATATAATACACCTGATAAATGAAAACTTCGCGAAATGCTTCAATATTTCAATATTGGACGACTTCATGTGATTGGAGTTTAGTTTGTAGTAGATGTGTGTGAGTTTGCAAGGTATATATATTGACCATATAATGTAATGATGAGAGTATTGCCGCCTGGTATGATCCAGGTAAAATAGAACATTGGGGATGGTGGTGGGACAAAATAGTCTAGTGGTTAAGGTGTCCGCCATCAGTCCGAAAGAACGCTGGTTCAAAACCCAGCAGCTGGCGAAATATTTCGATCTTGATCGATATCGTGTCGAATACCAGTAAATTGTAATAGCACATATAATTGATCGAAGCATATAAGGCATACTGTTAAATTTCAATTTATAGAAATTGTGATTGATTTGTTCACTTTTTAGTCTGGAAAAATGCTTATACAATACGTTTGCCTGATAATTACATGCAATCAGATGATAACGACACTGACAAGGGAACAAGGAGCTCATATCGTTTTTATACACTTAGAGATCATGTTGAAGTCAATTCAATCTGTCAAAACATATCTTATATATTATATCAAAATGAATGTTAAAAAGGTTAAAAGCCATGATTTATATGGAAACTCCTTCTTTGCCGGCTTGTGTATTGAATTCATTGTATTCATTACATGCGCATAGGGAGGAATATTGTACCAGATCTAACCTCTGATTATTTCATAGAAAGCATGATGGTGGTGGTACTGATATTCACGGCCAGACCTTACTAAGGACATCTGACATGTTGCTCTTCAACGGGTCAAATATAATGCCACCCAGAAGAGAAAATATATCCACCTGATAAATGAAAACTTCGCGAAATGCTTCAATATTTCAATATTGGAAGACTTCATGTGATCGGAGTTTAGTTTGTAGTAGATGTGGTGTGAGTTTGCAAGGTATATATATTGACCATATAATGTAATGATGAGAGTATTGCCGCATGGTATGATCCAGGTAAAATAGAACATTGGGGATGGTGGTGGGACAAAATAGTCTAGTGGTTAAGGTGTCCGCCATCAGTCCGAAAGAACGCTGGTTCAAAAACCACAGCTGGCGAAATATTTCGATCTTGATCGATATCGTGTCGATACCAGTAAATTGTAATAGCACATATAATTGATTGAAGCATATAAGGCATACTGTTAAATTTCATTTTATAGAAATTGTGATTGATTTGTTCACTTTTTGTAGTCTGGAAAAATGCTTATACAATACGTTTGCCTGATAATTACATGCAATCAGATGATAACGACAATGACAAGGGAATAATGAGCTCATATCGTTTTTATACAGGTAAAGATCATGTTGAAGTCAATTCAATCTGTCAAAACATATATATATATTAATGAATGTAAGAAGGTTAGAAGCCATGTTTGAGATGGAACAATATGCACCTTCTTTGCAGGCTAGTATATGGAATTCATTGTAATCATTATATGCAAATCGAGATGAAAATTGCATTAGAACTAACCTCTGATTTTTTCATAGAATTGCAGGATGCTGTGTACTGATAATTCACGGCTACACCTGTCTGAGGACATCTGACATGCTGCCCTTTAACGGGTCAAAATATAATGCCGCCCAACAAGAGAAAATAAATCCACCAGAAAAATGAATACTCTCGCGAAATGCATGAATATTTCAATATTGGAGAGACTTCATGTGAGTGGAGTTTAATTTGTAGTTGATGTGTGTGAGTTTGCAAGGTATATATATTGACCATATAATGTAATGATGAGAGTATTGCCGCCGGTATGATGATCAGGGTAAAATAGAACATTGGGGATGGTGGTGGGACAAATAGTTTAGTGGTTAAGGTGTCCGCCATCAATCCGAAAGAACGCTGGTTCAAAACCCAGCAGCTGGCGAAATATTTCGATCTTGATCGATATCGTGTCGATACCAGTAAATTGTAATAGCACATATAATTGATTGAAGCATATAAGGCATACTGTTTAAATTTCATTTTATAGAAATTGTGATTGATTTGTTCACTTTTTTAGTCTGAAAAATGCTTATACAATACGTTTGCCTGATAATTACATGCAATCAGATGATAACGACAACTGACAAGGGAACAAGGAGCTCATATCGTATTTATACACTTAGAGATCATGTTTGAAGTCAATTCAATCTGTCAAAACATATCTTATATATTATATCAAATGAATAGTAAAAAAGGTTAAAAGCCATGATTTAGATGGAACTCCTTCTTGCCGGCTTGTGTATTGAATTCATTGTATTCATTACATGCGCAGGGAGGAATATTGTAACACGATCGAGATTGAAAATTGCATAGAACTAACCTCTGATTTTTTCATAGAAAGCATGTGCTGTGTACTGATAATTCACGGCTAGACCTTACTGAGGACATCTGACATGCTGCTCTTTAACGGGTCCAAATATAATGCCACCACCCAAAGAGAAATAAATCCACCTGAAAAATGAAAACTTCGCGAAATGCATGATATTTTCAATATTGGAAGACTTCATGTGAGTGGAGTTTTTAATTTGTAGTTGATGTGTGTGAGTTTGCAAGGTATATATATTGACCATATAATGTAATGATGAGAGTATTGCCGCCTGGTATGATCCAGGTAAAATAGAACATTGGGGATGGTGGTGGGGACAAAATAGTTTAGTGGTTAAGGTGTCCGCCATCAGTCCGAAAGAACGCTGGTTCAAAACCCAGCAGCTGGCGAAATATTTCGATCTTGATAGATATCGTGTTCATGCCAGTAAATTGTTTCAAAAAAGCACATATAATTCATTGAAGCGTATATGGCATACTGTTTAAATTTAATTTTAGAGAAATTTGGATTGATATGTTCACTTTTTTAGTCAAAATGCTTGTACAATACGTTTGCCTGATAATTACATGCAATCAGATGATAACGACACTGACAAGGGAACAAGGAGCTCATATCGTATTTTATACACTTAGAGATCATGTTGAAGTCAATTCAATCTGTCAAAACATATCTTATATATTATATCAAATGAATGTAAAAAGGTTAAAAGCCATGATTTAGATGGAACTCCTTCTTTGCCGGCTTGTGTATTGAATTCATTGTATTCATTACATGCGCATAGGGAGGAATATTGTACCAGATCTAACCTCTGATTATTTCATAGAAAGCATGATGGTGTGTACTGATAATTCACGGCCAGACCTTACTAAGGACATCTGACATGTTGCTCTTCAACGGGTCAAATATAATGCCACCCAGAAGAGAAAATATATCCACCTGATAAATGAAAACTTCGCGAAATGCTTCAATATTTCAATATTGGAAGACTTCATGTGATCGGAGTTTAGTTTGTAGTAGATGTGTGTGAGTTTGCAAGGTATATATATTGACCATATAATGTAATGATGAGAGTATTGCCGCATGGTATGATCCAGGTAAAATAGAACATTGGGGATGGTGGTGGGACAAAATAGTCTAGTGGTTAAGGTGTCCGCCATCAGTCCGAAAGAACGCTGGTTCAAAACCCAGCAGCTGGCGAAATATTTCGATCTTGATCGATATCGTGTCGATACCAGTAAATTGTAATAGCACATATAATTGATTGAAGCATATAAGGCATACTGTTAAATTTCATTTTATAGAAATTGTGATTGAATTGTTCACTTTTTGTAGTCTGGAAAAAATGCTTATACAATACGTTTGCCTGATAATTACATGCAATCAGATGATAACGACAATGACAAGGGAATAATGAGCTCATATCGTTTTTATACAGGTAAAGATCATGTTGAAGTCAATTCAATCTGTCAAAACATATATATAATATGAAATGAATGTAAGTAGGTTAGAAGCCATGTTTGAGATGGAACAATATGCACCTTCTTTGCAGGCTAGTATATGGAATTCATTGTAATCATTATATGCAAATCGAGATGAAAATTGTATTAGAACTAACCTCTGATTTTTTCATAGAATGCAGGATGCTGTGTACTGATAATTCACGGCTACACCTGTCTGAGGACATCTGACATGCTGCCCTTTAACGGGTCAAATATAATGCCGCCCACAAGAGAAATAAATCCACCAGAAAAATGAATACTTCGCGAAATGCATGAATATTTCAATATTGGAAGACTTCATGTGAGTGGAGTTTAATTTGTAGTTGATGTGTGTGAGTTTGCAAGGTATATATATTGACCATATAATGTAATGATGAGAGTATTGCCGCCTGGTATGATCCAGGTAAAAATAGAACATTGGGGATGGTGGTGGGACAAAATAGTTTAGTGGTTAAGGTGTCCGCCATCAATCCGAAAGAACGCTGGTTCAAAACCTAGCAGCTGGCGAAATATTTAGATCTTGATAGATATCGTGTTCATGCCAGTAAATGTCAAAGCACATATAATTCATTGAAGCGTATATGGCATACTGTTAAATTTAATTTTAGAGAAATTTGGATTGATATGTTCACTTTTTTAGTCTGGAAAAATGCTTGTACAATACGTTTGCCTGATAATTACATGCAATCAGATGATAACGACACTGACAAGGGAACAAGGAGCTCATATCGTATTTATACACTTAGAGATCATGTTGAAGTCAATTCAATCTGTCAAAACATATCTTATATATTATATCAAATGAATGTAAAAAGGTTAAAAGCCATGATTTAGATGGAACTCCTTCTTTGCCGGCTTGTGTATTGAATTCATTGTATTCATTACATGCGCATAGGGAGGAATATTGTACCAGATCTAACCTCTGATTATTTCATAGAAAGCATGATGGTGTGTACTGATAATTCACGGCCAGACCTTACTAAGGACATCTGACATGTTGCTCTTCAACGGGTCAAATAAAATGCCAACCAGAAAAGAAAATAAATACATCGGAAAAATGAAAACTTCGCGAAATGCTTCAATATTTCAATATTGGACGACTTCATGTGATTGGAGTTTAGTTTGTAGTAGATGTGTGTGAGTTTGCAAGGTATATATATTGACCATATAATGTAATGATGAGAGTATTGCCGCATGGTATGATCCAGGTAAAATAGAACATTGGGGATGGTGGTGGGACAAAATAGTCTAGTGGTTAAGGTGTCCGCCATCAGTCCGAAAGAACGCTGGTTCAAAACCCAGCAGCTGGCGAAATATTTCGATCTTGATCGATATCGTGTCGATACCAGTAAATTGTAATAGCACATATAATTGATCGAAGCATATAAGGCATACTGTTAAATTTCATTTTATAGAAATTGTGATTGATTTGTTCACTTTTTTAGTCTGGAAAAATGCTTATACAATACGTTTGCCTGATAATTACATGCAATCAGATGATAACGACACTGACAAGGGAACAAGGAGCTCATATCGTATTTATACACACTTAGAGATCATGTTGAAGTCAATTCAATCTGTCAAAACATATCTTATATATTATATCAAATGAATGTAAAAAGGTTAAAAGCCATGATTTATATGGAACTCCTTCTTTGCCGGCTTGTGTATTGAATTCATTGTATTCATTACATGCGCATAGGGAGGAATATTGTACCAGATCTAACCTCTGATTATTTCATAGAAAGCATGATGGTGTGTACTGATAATCGTGGCCAGACCTTACTAAGGACATCTGACATGTTGCTCTTCAACGGGTCAAATATAATGCCACCCAGAAGAGAAAATATATCCACCTGATAAATGAAAACTTCGCGAAATGCTTCAATATTTCAATATTGGACGACTTCATGTGATGGAGTTTAGTTTGTAGTAGATGTGTGTGAGTTTGCAAGGTATATATATTGACCATATAATGTAATGATGAGAGTATTGCCGCATGGTATGATCCAGGTAAAATAGAACATTGGGGATGGTGGTGGGACAAATAGTCTAGTGGTTAAGGTGTCCGCCATCAGTCCGAAAGAACGCTGGTTCAAAACCCAGCAGCTGGCGAAATATTTCGATCTTGATCGATATCGTGTCGATACCAGTAAATTGTAATAGCACATATAATTGATCGAAGCATATAAGGCATACTGTTAAATTTCATTTTATAGAAATTGTGATTGATTTGTTCACTTTTTTAGTCTGGAAAAATGCTTATACAATACGTTTGCCTGATAATTACATGCAATCAGATGATAACGACACTGACAAGGGAACAAGGAGCTCATATCGTATTTATACACTTAGAGATCATGTTGAAGTCAATTCAATCTGTCAAAACATATCTTATATATTATATCAAATGAATGTAAAAAGGTTAAAAGCCATGATTTAGATGGAACTCCTTCTTTGCCGGCTTGTGTATTGAATTCATTGTATTCATTACATGCGCATAGGGAGGAATATTGTACCAGATCTAACCTCTGATTATTTCATAGAAAGCATGATGGTGTGTACTGATAATTCACGGCCAGACCTTACTAAGGACATCTGACATGCTGCTCTTCAACGGGTCAAATATAATGCCACCCAGAAGAGAAAATATATCCACCTGATAAATGAAAACTTCGCGAAATGCTTCAATATTTCAATATTGGAAGACTTCATGTGAGTGGAGTTTAATTTGTAGTAGATGTGTGTGAGTTTGCAAGGTATATATATTGACCATATAATGTAATGATGAGAGTATTGCCGCCTGGTATGATCCAGGTAAAATAGAACATTGGGGATGGTGGTGGGACAAAATAGTCTAGTGGTTAAGGTGTCCGCCATCAGTCCGAAAGAACGCTGGTTCAAAACCCAGCAGCTGGCGAAATATTTCGATCTTGATCGATATCGTGTCGTTACCAGTAAATTGTAATAGCACATATAATTGATCGAAGCATATAAGGCATACTGTTTAATTTTCATTTTATAGAAATTGTGATTGATTTGTTCACTTTTTTAGTCTGGAAAAAATGCTTATACAATACGTTTGCCTGATAATTACATGCAATCAGATGATATAACGACACTGACAAGGGAACAAGGAGCTCATATCGTATTTATACACTTAGAGATCATGTTGAAGTCAATTCAATCTGTCAAAACATATCTTATATATTATATCAAATGAATGTAAAAAGGTTAAAAGCCATGATTTATATGGAACTCCTTCTTTGCCGGCTTGTGTATTGAATTCATTGTATTCATTACATGCGCATAGGGAGGAATATTGTACCAGATCTAACCTCTGATTATTTCATTGAAAGCATGATGGTGTGTACTGATAATTCACGGCCAGACCTTACTAAGGACATCTGACATGTTGCTCTTCAACGGGTCAAATATAATGCCACCCAGAAGAGAAAATATATCCACCTGATAAATGAAAACTTCGCGAAATGCTTCAATATTTCAATATTGGACGACTTCATGTGATCGGAGTTTAGTTTGTAGTAGATGTGTGTGAGTTTGCAAGGTATATATATTGACCATATAATGTAATGATGAGAGTATTGCCGCATGGTATGATCCAGGTAAAATAGAACATTGGGGATGGTGGTGGGACAAAATAGTCTAGTGGTTAAGGTGTCCGCCATCAGTCCGAAAGAACGCTGGTTCAAAACCCAGCAGCTGGCGAAATATTTCGATCTTGATCGATATCGTGTCGATACCAGTAAATTGTAATAGCACATATAATTGATTGAAGCATATAAGGCATACTGTTAAATTTCATTTTATAGAAATTGTGATTGATTTGTTCACTTTTTTGTAGTCTGGAAAAATGCTTATACAATACGTTTGCCTGATAATTACATGCAATCAGATGATAACGACAATGACAAGGGAATAATGAGCTCATATCGTTTTTATACAGGTAAAGATCATGTTGAAGTCAATTCAATCTGTCAAAACATATATATAATATGAAATGAATGTAAGTAGGTTAGAAGCCATGTTTGAGATGGAACAATATGCACCTTCTTTGCAGGCTAGTATATGGAATTCATTGTAATCATTATATGCAAATCGAGATGAAAATTGCATTAGAACTAACCTCTGATTTTTTCATAGAATGCAGGATGCTGTGTACTGATAATTCACGGCTACACCTGTCTGAGGACATCTGACATGCTGCCCTTTAACGGGTCAAATATAATGCCGCCCACAAGAGAAATAAATCCACCAGAAAAATGAATACTTCGCGAAATGCATGAATATTTCAATATTGGAAGACTTCATGTGAGTGGAGTTTAATTTGTAGTTGATGTGTGTGAGTTTGCAAGGTATATATATTGACCATATAATGTAATGATGAGAGTATTGCCGCCTGGTATGATCCAGGTAAAATAGAACATTGGGGATGGTGGTGGGACAAAATAGTTTAGTGGTTAAGGTGTCCGCCATCAATCCGAAAGAACGCTGGTTCAAAAACCTAGCAGCTGGCGAAATATTAGATCTTGATAGATATCGTGTTCATGCCAGTAAATGTCAAAGCACATATAATTCATTGAAGCATATATGGCATACTGTTAAATTTAAATTTTAGAGAAATTTGGATTGATATGTTCACTTTTTTAGTCTGGAAAAATGCTTGTACAATACGTTTGCCTGATAATTACATGCAATCAGATGATAACGACACTGACAAGGGAACAAGGAGCTCATATCGTATTTATACACTTAGAGATCATGTTGAAGTCAATTCAATCTGTCAAAACATATCTTATATATTATATCAAATGAATGTAAAAAGGTTAAAAGCCATGATTTAGATGGAACTCCTTCTTTGCCGGCTTGTGTATTGAATTCATTGTATTCATTACATGCGCATAGGGAGGAATATTGTACCAGATCTAACCTCTGATTATTTCATAGAAAGCATGATGGTGTGTACTGATAATTCACGGCCAGACCTTACTAAGGACATCTGACATGTTGCTCTTCAACGGGTCAAATATAATGCCACCCAGAAGAGAGAAAATATATCCACCTGATAAATGAAAAACTTCGCGAAAATGCTTCAATATTTCAATATTGGAAGACTTCATGTGATCGGAGTTTAGTTTGTAGTAGATGTGTGTGAGTTTGCAAGGTATATATATTGACCATATAATGTAATGATGAGAGTATTGCCGCATGGTATGATCCAGGTAAAATAGAACATTGGGGATGGTGGTGGGACAAAATAGTCTAGTGGTTAAGGTGTCCGCCATCAGTCCGAAAGAACGCTGGTTCAAAACCCAGCAGCTGGCGAAATATTTCGATCTTGATCGATATCGTGTCGATACCAGTAAATTGTAATAGCACATATAATTGATTGAAGCATATAAGGCATACTGTTAAATTTCATTTTATAGAAATTGTGATTGATTTGTTCACTTTTTGTAGTCTGGAAAAATGCTTATACAATACGTTTGCCTGATAATTACATGCAATCAGATGATAACGACAATGACAAGGGAATAATGAGCTCATATCGTTTTATACAGGTAAAGATCATGTTGAAGTCAATTCAATCTGTCAAAACATATATATAATATGAAATGAATGTAAAAAGGTTAGAAGCCATGTTTGAGATGGAACAATATGCACCTTCTTTGCAGGCTAGTATATGGAATTCATTGTATTCATTACATGCAAATCGAGATGAAAATTGTATTAGAACTAACCTCTGATTTTTTCATAGAAAGCATGATGAGTGTGTACTGATAATTCACGGCTACACCTTGTCTAAGGACATCTGACATGTTGCTCTTTAACGGGTCAAATATAATGCCGGCCCACAAGAGAAAATAAATCCATCCAGAAAAATGAAAACTTCGCGAAATGCGGATTGAATATTTCAATATTGGAAGACTTCATGTGAGTGGATTTTAGTTTGTAGTAGATGTGTGTGAGTTTTGCAAGGTATATATATTGACCATATATGTGTAATGATGAGAGTATTGCCGCATGGTATGATCCAGGTAAAATAGAACATTGGGGATGGTGGTGGACAAAAATAGTCTAGTGGGTTAAGGTGTCCGCCATCAGTCCCGAAAGAACGCTGGTTCAAAACCCAGCAGCTGGCGAAATATTTCGATCTTGATCGATAATCGTGTCGATACCAGTAAATTGTAATAGCACATATAATTGATTGAAGCATATACTGCATACTGTTAAATTTCATTTTAGAAAATTGTGATTGATTATGTTCACTTTTTTTAGTCTGGAAAAATGCTTATACAATAAGTTTCCTGATAATTACATGCATCATATGATAACGACATTGACAAGGGAATATTGAAGCTCATATCGTTTTTATACAGGTAGAGATCAATGTTGAAGTCAATTCAATCTGTCAAAACTATCTATTATATATATGAAATGAATGTAGAAAGGTTAGAAGCCATGATTTGAGATGGAACAATATGCACCTTCTTTGCAGGCTAGTATAATGGATTCATTGTAATCTTATCATGCGAATCGAGATGGAAAATTGTATTGAACTACCTCTGATTTTTTCATAGAAGCAGGATGCTGTGTGTACTGATAATTCACGGCTCCACCGTGTCTGAGGAACATCTGAACATGTTTGCCCTTAAACGGGTCAAATAAATGCCCCCACAAGAGAAATAAATCCCCCAGAAAACTGACTACTTCGCGAAATGCATGAAATTATTTCAATATTGGAAGACTTCATGTTGTGGAGTTTATTTTGTAGTAGATGTGTGTGAGTTTGCAAGGTATATAATTTTGACCATATAATGTAATGATGAGAGTATTGCCGCATTGTATGATCCAGGTAAAATAGAACATGGGGATGGTGGTGGGACAAAATATCTATGGTTAAGGTGTCCGCCATCAGTGGCCGGCCCGAAAGAACGCTGGTTCAAAACCCAGCAACTGGCGAAAATAATTTCGATCGTGATCGAGCTTATTCATGTCGATAACAGTAAATTGTAATAGCACATATAATTGTCCCTGGAAGCATATAAGGCATACTGTTAAATTTCATTTTATATAGAAATTGTGTGATTGATTTGTTCACTTTTTGTAGTCTGGAAAATGCTTATACAAATACGTTTTGCCTGATAATTACCTGCAATCAGATGATAACGACAATGACAAGGGAAATGAGCTCATATCGTTTTTATATACAGTAAAGATTCATGTTGAATCAATTCATCTGTCAAACCATATATATTAATATGAAATGAAGGTAAGTAGGTTAGAAGCCATGTTTGAGATGGCGAACAATATGCACCTTCTTTGCAGGCTTAGTATATGGATTTCATTGTAATTCATTATTATGCACATCGCGGCGAAATTGTATTAGAACTAACCTCTGATTTTTCATAAAATGCAGGATGCTGTGTACTGATAATTCACGGCTACAACCTGTCTGAGGACATCTGACATGCTGCCCTTTAAACGGGTCAAATATAATGCCCCCACAAGAGAAATAAATCCACCAGAAAATGAATACTTCGCGAATGCATGAATATTTCAATATTGGAAGACTTCATGTGAGTGGAGTTTAATTTGTAGTTGATGTGTGTGAGTTTGCAAGGTATATATATTGACCATATAATGTAATGATGAGAGTATTTGCCGCATGGTATGATCCCAGGTAAAATAGAACATTGGGGATGGTGGTGGGACAAAATAGTCTAGGTGGTTAAGGTGTCTTTTTAGTCTGGAAAATGCTTGTACAATACGTTTGCCTGATAATTACATGCAATCAGATGATAACGACACTGACAAGGGAACAAGGAGCTCATATCGTATTTATACACTTAGAGATCATGTTGAAGTCAATTCAATCTGTCAAAACATATCTTATATATTATATCAAATGAATGTAAAAAGGTTAAAAGCCATGATTTAGATGGAACTCCTTCTTTGCCGGCTTGTGTATGGAATTCATTGTATTCATTACATGCGCATAGGGAGGAATATTGTAGCAGATCTAACCTCTGATTATTTCATAGAAAGCATGATGGTGTGTACTGATAATTCACGGCCAGACCTTACTAAGGACATCTGACATGTTGCTCTTCACCGGTCAAATATAATGCCAACCCAGAAAAAAAAAATAATATACCATCGGAAAAATGACAACTTTGCGAAATGCATGAATATTTCAATATTGGACGACTTCATGTAAGTGGAGTTTAGTTTGTAGTAGATGTGTGTGAGTTTGCAAGGTATATATATTGACCATATAATGTAATGATGAGAGTATTGCCGCATGGTATGATCCAGGTAAAATAGAACATTGGGGATGGTGGTGGGACAAAATAGTCTAGTGGTTAAGGTGTCCGCCATCAGTCCGAAAGAACGCTGGTTCAAAACCCAGCAGCTGGCGAAATATTTCGATCTTGATAGATATCGTGTCGATACCAGTAAACGTAATAGTACATATAATTCATCGAAGCATATATGGCATACTGTTTAATTTCATTTTAGAGAAATTTGGATTGATATGTTCACTTTTTTAGTCTGGAAAAATGCTTGTACAATACGTTTGCCTGATAATTACATGCAATCAGATGATAACGACACTGACAAGGGAACAAGGAGCTCATATCGTATTTATACACTTAGAGATCATGTTGAAGTCAATTCAATCTGTCAAAACATATCTTATATATTATATGAAATGAATGTAAAAAAGGTTAAAAGCCATGATTTTAGATGGAACTCCTTCTTTGCCGGCTTGTGTATGGAATTCATTGTATTCATTACATGCGCATAGGGAGGAATATTGTAGCAGATCTAACCTCTGATTATTTCATAGAAAGCATGATGGTGTGTACTGATAATTCACGGCCAGACCTTACTAAGGACATCTGACATGTTGCTCTTCACCGGTCAAATATAATGCCACCCAGAAAAGAAAATAAATACATCGGAAAAATGACAACTTTGCGAAATGCATGAATATTTCAATATTGGACGACTTCATGTTAGTGGAGTTTAGTTTGTAGTAGATGTGTGTGAGTTTGCAAGGTATATATATATTGACCATATAATGTAATGATGAGAGTATTGCCGCATGGTATGATCCAGGTAAAATAGAACATTGGGGATGGTGGTGGGACAAAATAGTCTAGTGGTTAAGGTGTCCGCCATCAGTCCGAAAGAACGCTGGTTCAAAACCCAGCAGCTGGCGAAATATTTCGATCTTGATAG
>JAXDRA010001031.1:0-26266 GCA_034190875.2 Urechis unicinctus
GCATCATCGACCGCTGTTTATAGATTTCGCTATACTGACATCATCTTCCGCTGAATATAGAATTCGTTACATTGACATCTCAGTCAGCTGTATATGAAGTTCGCTACGCGACATCATCGTCCCCTGTATATAGAGATCACTATACTGACATCTCAGTCAGCCATATATGAAGTTCGCTACGCTGACATCATCGTCCGCCTTATATAGAGTTTAACATGACACCTCAGTCAGCTGTATATGAAGTTCGCTAATCTGACATCATTGTCCGCTGTATATAGAGTTCACTACATTGACATCTCAGTCAGCTGTATATAGAGTTCGCTACCCTGACATCATCGTGCGCTGTATAAAATGTTCACTACACTGACATCATTGTCCGCTGTATATAGAGTTCACTACATTGACATCTCAGTCAGCTGTATATAGAGTTCGCTACACTGACATCATCGTGCGCTGTATAAAATGTTCACTATACTGACATCATTGTCCGCTGTATATAGAGTTCACTACATTGACATCTCAGTCAGCTGTATATAGAGTTCGCTACACTGACATCATCGTGCGCTGTATATAATGTTCACTATACTGACATCATTGTCCGCTGTATATAGAGTTCACTACATTGACATTTCAGTCAGTTGTATATGGAGTTCGCTACACTGACATCATCGTCAGCTATATGTAGAGTTCACCACACTGACATCATAATGCGCTGTATATAGAGTTCACTACGCAGCATCTCAGTCATCTGTATATAGAGTACACTACGTTGACATCATCGTCCGCTGTATATAGAGTTCGCTACACTAACATCATCGTGCGCTGTATATAGAGTTCACTTCATTGACATCTCAGTCAGCTGTATATATAGTTCTATACACTAGCATCATCGACCGCTGTTTATAGATTTCGCTATACTGACATCATCTTCCGCTGAATATAGAATTCGTTACATTGACATCTCAGTCAGCTGTATATGAAGTTCGCTACGCGACATCATCGTCCCCTGTATATAGAGATCACTATACTGACATCTCAGTCAGCCGTATATGAAGTTCGCTACGCTGACATCATCGTCCGCCTTATATAGAGTTTAACATGACACCTCAGTCAGCTGTATATGAAGTTCGCTAATCTGACATCATTGTCCGCTGTATATAGAGTTCACTACATTGACATCTCAGTCAGCTGTATATAGAGTTCGCTACACTGACATCATCGTTCGCAGTATATAGAGTGCGCTACACAGACATCATAATCATATGTGTAAAGACTGCCAAACACTGACATAAAAGTCTGCTGTATAAAGAATTAGGTACAATGCCATCATAGTCAACTAGGCAAAAACTGCGTTACGCGCAGATATCATTGTCAGTTGTACGTAGATTTCGCAACGCTGACGTCATAGTCTGTAATATGTAGATTTCGCTACACTGACATTATAGTCGTCTATGCAAAAACTACTTTTCACTGACATGCTATTCAGCTGTATATAGAGTTCGCTACACTGACATCATCGTGCGCTGTATTTAGAGTTCACTACATTGACATCATCGTGCGCTGTATATAGAGTTCACTACATTGACATCTCAGTCAGCTGTATATAAAGTTCGCTACTCTAAACATCATCGTCCGCTGTTTATCGAGTACCCTACACTGACATCATCGTCCGCTGTATATAGAGTACCCTACGTTGATACTTCAGTCAGCTGTATATATAGTTCGGTACACTGACATCATCGTCCGCTGTATATAGAGTTCACTACATTGACATCTCAGTCAGCTGTATATGAAGTTCGCTACGCTGACATCATCGTCCGCTGTATATAGAGTTTACATTGACATCTCAGTCAGCTGTATAGAGAGTTCGCTAATCTGACATCATCGTCCGCTGTATATAGAGTTCACTACAATGACATTTCAGTCAGTTGTATATGGAGTTCGCTACACTGACATCATCGTCAGTTATATGTAGAGTTCACCACACTGACATCATAATGCGCTGTATATAGAGTTTACTACGCAGCATCTCAGTCTGCTGTATATAGAGTACACTACTTTGACATCATCGTCCGCTGTACATACAGTTTCGCTACACTGACATCATCGTGCGCTGTATATAGAGTTCACTTCATTTACATCTCAGTCAGCTGTATATAAAGTTCTATACACTAGAATCATCGTCCCGCTGTTTATAGATTTCGCTACACTGACATCATCTTCCGCTGTATATAGAGTTTCGCTACATTGACATCCCAGTCAGCTGTATATGAAGTTCACTACGCTGACATCATCGTCCGCCTTATATAGAGTTTACATTGACATCTCAGTCAGCTGTATAGAGAGTTCGCTAATCTGACATCATCGTCCGCAGTATATAGAGTTCACTACATTGACATCTCAGTCAGCTGTATATAGAGTTCTCTACACTGACAACATCGTTAGCAGTATATAGAGTGCGCTACACAGACATCATAATCATATGTGTAAAGACTGCTCAACACTGACATAAAAGTCTGCTGTATGAAGAATTAGGTACAATGCCATCATAGCCAACTAGGTAAAAACTGCGCTACGCAGATATCATAGGCAGTTGTATGTAGATTTCGCTACGCTGACGTCATAGTCAGTTGTATGTAGATTTCGCTACACTGACATTTGATCGTCTATGCAAAAACTACTTTTCACTGACATGCTATTCAGCTGTATATAGAGTTCGCTACACTGACATCATCGTCAGCTATATGTAGAGTTCACAACACTGACATCATAATGCGCTGTATATAGAGTTCACTACTCAGCATCTCAGTCAGCTGTATATAGAGTACACTACGTTGACATCATCGTCCGCTGTACATAGAGTTCGCAACAATGACATCATCGTCTGCTGTATATAGAGTTCACTACATTGACATCTCAGTCAGCTGTATATGGAGTTCGCTACGCTGACATCATCGTCAGCTATATGTAGAGTTCACCACACTGACATCATAATGCGCTGTATATAGAGTTCACTACGCAGCATCTCCGTCAGCTGTATATTGAGTACACTACGTTGACATCAACGTCCGCTGTACATAGAGTTCGCTACAATGACATCATCTTCCGCTGAATATAGAAGTCGCTACATTGACATCTCAGTCAGCTGTATATGAAGTTCGTTACGCCGACATCATCGTCCGCTGTTGCGAGTTCCCTACACTGACATCATCGTCTGCTGTATATAGAGTACCTTACGTTGATATTTCAGTCAGCTGTATATATAGTTCGATACACTGACTTCATCGTCTGCTTTATGTAGAGTTCACCACACTGACATCATCGTGTGCTGTATATAGAGTTCACTACATTGACATCTCTGTCAGCTGTATATAGAGTTCGCTACACAAACCTCATCGTTCGCAGATATATAGAGTGCGCTACCCAGACATCATAATCATATGTGTTAAGTCTGCTCAACACTGACATAAAAGTCTGCAGTATGAAGAATTTGGTACAATGCCACCAAAGTCAACTAGGTAAACCCGCGCTACGCATATATCATATTCAGTTGTATGTAGATTACTCTACAGTGACGTCATAGTCAGTTTTACGTAGATTTCGCTACACTGACATTTTGCCGTCTATGGAAAAACTACTTTTCACTGACATGCTATTCAGCTGTATATAGAGTTCGCTACACAGACATCATCGTGCGCTGTATTTAGAGTTCACTACATTGACATCATCGTGCGCTGTATATAGAGTTCACTACATTGACATCTCAGTCAGCTGTATATAAAGTTTGCTACTCTAATATCATCGTCCGCTGTACATAGAGTTCGCTACACTGACAACGTCGTGCGCTGTATAAAATGTTCACTACACTGACATCATTGTCCGCTGTATATAGAGTTCACTACATTGACATCTCAGTCAGCTGTATATAGAGTTCGCTACACTGACATCATCGTGCGCTGTATAAAATGTTCACTATACTGACATCATTGTCCGCTGTATATAGAGTTCACTACATTGACATCTCAGTCAGCTGTATATTGAGTTCGCTACACTGACATCATCGTTCGCAGTATATAGAGTGCGCTACACAGACATCATAATCATATGTGTAAAGACTGCTCAACACTGTCATAAAAGTCTGCTGTATGAAGAATTAGGTACTATGCCATCATAGTCAACTAGGTAAACCCGCGCTACGCAGATATCATAGTCAGTTGTATGTAGATTTCGCTACACTGACATTATAGTCGTCTATGCAAAAACTACTTTTCACTGACATGCTATTCAGCTGTATATAGAGTTCGCTACACAGACATCATCGTGCGCTGTATTTAGAGTTCACTACATTGACATCATCGTTCGCTGTTTATAGAGTTCACTACATTGACATCTCAGTCAGCTGTATATAAAGTTTGCTACTCTAATATCATCGTCCGCTGTACATAGAGTTCGCTACACTGACAACGTCGTGCGCTTTATATAATGTTCACTACACTGACATCATCGTCCGCTGTATATAGAGTTCACTTCATTGACATCTCGGTCAGCTGTATATAAAGTTCGATACACTAACATCAACGTCCGCTGTTTATAGATTTTGCTACACTGACATCATCTTCCGCTGAATATAGAATTCGCTACATTGACATCTCAGTCAGCTGTATATGAAGTTCGCTACGCCGACATCATCGTGCGCTGTATATAGAGATCACTATATTGACATCTCAGTCAGCCGTATATGTAGTTCGCTACGCTGACATAATCGTCCGCCTTATATAGAGTTTAACATGACACCTCAGTCAGCTGTATATGAAGTTCGCGAATCTGACATCATTGTCCGCTGTATATAGAGTTCACTACATTGACATCTCAGTCAGCTGTATATAGAGTTCGCTACACTGACATCATCGTTCGCAGTATATAGAGTGCGCTACACAGACATCATAATCATATGTGAAAAGACTGCTCAACACTGACATAAAAGTCTGCTGTATGAAGAATTAGGTACTATGCCATCATAGTCAACTAGGTAAACCCGCGCTACGCAGATATCATAGTCAGTTGTATGTAGATTTCGCTACACTGACATTATAGTCGTCTATGCAAAAACTACATTTCACTGACATGCTATTCAGCTGAAAATAGAGTTCGCTACACTGACATCATCGTGCGCTGTATTTAGAGTTCACTACATTGACATCATCGTGCGCTGTATATAGAGTTCACTACATTGACATCACAGTCAGCTGTATATAAAGTTTGCTACTCTAATATCATCGTCCGCTGTATATAGAGTTCGCTACACTGACATCATCGTCCGCTATATGTAGAGTTCACCACACTGACATCATAATGCGCTGTATATAGAGTTCACTACGCAGACATCTCAGTCAGCTGTATATAGAGTACATTACGTTGACATCATCATCGTCTGCTGTATATATAATTCGCTACACTGACATCATCGTGCGCTGTATAAAATGATCACTACACTGACATCATCGTCCGCTGTATATAGAGTTCACTACATTGACATCTCAGTCAGCTGTATATGAAGTTCGCTACGCTGACATCATCATCGTCCGCTGTATATAGAGTTCGCTACACTGACATCATCAGTCAGCTGTATAGAGAGTTCGTTATACTGACATCATCGTCCGCTGTATATAGAGTTCACTACATTGACATCTCAGTCAGCTGTATATGGAGTTCGCTACACTGACATCATCGTTCGCAGTATATATAGAGTGCGCTAAACAGACACTGATCATATCATAAAGACTGCTGTGTCATAAAAGTCTGCTGTATGCAGAATTAGGTCAGTCATCTAGTCAACTAGGTAAACCCGCGCTACGCAGATATCATCGTCAGCTGTATGTAGATTTCGCTACACTGACATATAGTCGTCGCTGTATATAAAACTTCTTTTCACTGACATGCTATTCAGCTGTATATAGAGTTCGCTACACTGACATCATCGTGCGCTGTATATAGAGTTCACTACACTGACATCAATTTCGCGCTGTATATAGAGTTCACTACATTGACATCTCAGTCAGCTGTATATAAAGTTCGCTACTCTAACATCATCGTCCGCTGTATATAGAGTTCGCTACACTGACATCGTCGTGCGCTGTATATAGATGTTCACTACACTGACATCATCGTCCGCTGTATATAGAGTTCACTACATTGACATCTCAGTCAGCTGTATATAAAGTTCGCTACACTGACATCAACGTCCGCTGTATTATAGAGTTTGCTACACTGACATCATCGTCCGCTGATATATAGAATTCGCTACATTGACATCTCAGTCAGCTGTATATGAAGAAGTTCGCTACACGCCGACATCATCGTGCGCTGTATATAGAGTTTCACTATATTGACATCTCAGTCAGCCTGTATATGTAGTTCGCTACGCTGACATAATCGTCCGCTGTATATAGAGTTTTAACATGACATCTCAGTCAGCTGTATATGAGAGTTCGCTAATCTGACATCATCAGTCCGCTGTATATAGAGTTCACTACATTGACATCTCAGTCAGCTGTATATAGAGTTCGCTACACTGACATCATCGTTCGCAGTATATAGAGTGCGCTACACAGACATCATAATCATATGTGTATATAGACTGCTCAACACTGACATAAAAGTCTGCTGTATGAAGAATTAGTATTATGCCATCATAGTCATCAGTCGTGCGCTGTATATATCATAGTCACTATGTAGATTGACTACACTGTCAGCTGTATATCTAGCAAAAACTACACTGACTGACATCTCAGTCAGCTGTATATAGAGTTCGCTACACTGACATCATCGTGCGCTGAAACATAGAGTTCACTACACTGACATCATCGTGCGCTGTATATAGAGTTCACTACATTGACATCATCAGTCAGCTGTATATATAGAGTTCACTACTCTGACATCATCGTCCGCTGTATATAGAGTTCACTACACTGACATCATCAGTCAGCTGTATATAGAGTTCGCTACACTGACATCATCGTCCGCTGTATATAGAGTTCGCTACACTGACATCATCGTAACGCTGTATATAGATTGCTCTACACTGACATTAAGTCTGCTGTATATAGAATCAGGTACATGCTGTATCTCAGTCAGCTGTATAATTGAGTCGCTACGCTGACATCATAGTCAGCGCTGTATATAGATTTCGCTACACTGACATCATAGTCGTCTATGCAAAGAGTTCTCACTACACTGACATCTCAGTCAGCTGTATATAGAGTTCGCTACACTGACATCATAGTCCGCTGTATATAGAGTTCGCTACACTGACATCATCGTCCGCTGTATATAGAGTTCACTACATTGACATCTCAGTCAGCTGTATATAGAGTTTGCTACACTGACATCATCGTCCGCAGTATATAGAGTTCGCTACACTGACATCATCAGTGCGCTGTATAGAAGAGTTCACTACATGACATCATCGTCCGCTGTATATAGAGTTCACTTCATTGACATCTCAGTCAGCTGTATATGAGTTCATACAGTCAGTCGTCGTAGACCGCTGTATATAGATTTCGCTACACTGACATCATCGTCCGCTGTATATAGAGTTCACTACATTGACATCTCAGTCAGCTGTATATAGATTTCGCTACACTGACATCATCGTCCGCTGTATATAGAGTTCACTACATTGACATCATCGTGTCCGCTGTATATAGAGTTCGCTACATTGACATCATCGTGCGCTGTATATAGAGTTTGCTACACTGACATCTCAGTCAGCTGTATATAGAGTTCGCTACACTGACATCATCGTCCGCTGTATATAGAGTTCACTACACTGACATCTCAGTCAGCTGTATATAGAGTTCGCTACACTGACATCATCGTGCGCTGTATATAGAGTTCACTACATTGACATCATAATCCGCTGTATATAAGTTCGCTTCACACTGACATCATCGTCGCTGTATAAAGAGTTAGGTACATTGACATCATAGTCAGCTAGGTAAAAGTTCGCTACGCTGACATCATAGTCGCTGTTATATAGATTTCGCTACACTGACATTGACATAGTCGTCTATATAAAGTTCGCTTCACTGACATCTAGTCAGCTGTATATAGAGTTCGCTACACTGACATCATCAGTCGCTGTATATAGAGTTCACTACACTGACATCATCGTCCGCTGTATATAGAGTTCACTACATTGACATCTCAGTCAGCTGTATATGAAGAGTTCGCTACTACATGACATCATCGTCGCGCTGTATATAGAGTTCACTACACTGACATCATCGTCCGCTGTATATAGAGTTCACCTACGCTGACATCATCAGTCAGCTGTATATAGAGTTCGCTACACTGACATCATCGTCCGCTGCTGTGTATAAAGTTTCACTACACTGACATCATTGTCCGCTGTATATAGAGTTCACTACATTGACATCTCAGTCAGCTGTATATAGAGTTCGCTACTACACTGACATCATCGTTCGCAGTATATAGAGTGCGCTACACACAGACATCATCATATGTGTATAGAGTTTGCTCAACACTGACATAAAAGTCTGCTGTATATGAAGAATTCGGTACTATGCCATCATAGTCAACTAGGTAAACCCGCGCTACGCATATCATAGTCAGTTGTATGTAGAGTTCGCTACACTGACATTATAGTCGCTGTATATGCAAAAACTACTTTTCACTGACATGCTATTCAGCTGTATATAGAGTTCGCTACACTGACATCATCGTGCGCTGTATTTAGAGTTCACTACATTGACATCATCGTGCGCTGTATATAGAGTTCACTACATTGACATCTCAGTCCGCTGTATATAAAGTTCACTACTTGACATCATCGTCCGCTGTATATAGAGTTCGCTACACTGACATCATCGTGCGCTGTATTAAATGTTCACTACACTGACATCATTGTCCGCTGTATATAGAGTTCACTACATTGACATCTCAGTCAGCTGTATATAGAGTTCGCTACACTGACATCATCGTCCGCTGTATGTAGAGTTCACTACACTGACATCATTGTCCGCTGTATATAGAGTTCACTACATTGACATCTCAGTCAGCTGTATATAGAGTTCGCTACACTGACATCATCGTTCGCAGTATATAGAGTGCGCTACACAGACATCATAATCATATGTGTAAAGACTGCTCAACACTGTCATAAAAGTCTGCTGTATGAAGAATTAGGTACTATGCCATCATAGTCAACTAGGTAAACCCGCGCTACGCAGATATCATAGTCAGTTGTATAGATTTCGCTACACTGACACATATAGTCGTCTATGCAAAAACTACTTTTCACTGACATCTATTCAGCTGTATATAGAGTTCGCTACACAGACATCATCGTGCGCTGTATTTAGAGTTCACTACATTGACATCATCGTCGTCGCTGTATATAGAGTTCACTACATTGACATCTCAGTCAGCTGTATATAAAGTTTGCTACTCTGACATCATCGTCGCGCTGTACATAGAGTTCGCACTACACTGACATCGTCGTGCGCTGTATATAATGTTCACTACACTGACATCATCGTCCGCTGTATATAGAGTTCACTACATTGACATCTCGTCAGCTGTATATAGAGTTCGATACACTGACATCATCGTCCGCTGTTTATAGAGTTGCTACACTGACATCATCGTCCGCTGTATATAGAGTTCGCTACATTGACATCTCAGTCAGCTGTATATGAAGTTCGCTACGCCGACATCATCGTGCGCTGTATATAGAGATCACTATATTGACATCTCAGTCAGCCGTATATGTAGTTCGCTACGCTGACATAATCGTCCGCCTTATATAGAGTTTACATTGACATCTCAGTCAGCTGTATAGAGAGTTCGCTAATCTGACATCATCGTCCGCTGTATATAGAGTTCACTACATTGACATCTCAGTCAGCTGTATATAGAGTTACGCTACACTGACATCATCGTTCGCAGTATATAGAGTGCGCTAACCAGACATCATAATAATATGTGTAAAGACTGCCAAACACTGACATAAAAGTCTGCTGTATAAAGAATTAGGTACAATGCCATCATAGTCAACTAGGCAAAAACTGCGCGCTACGCAGATATCATTGTAAGTTGTATGTAGATTTCGCTACGCTGACGTCATAGTCTGTTATATGTAGATTTCGCTACACTGACATTATAGTCGTCTATGCAAAAACTACTTTTCACTGACATGCTATTCAGCTGTATATAGAGTTCGCTACACTGACATCATCGTGCGCTGTATTTAGAGTTCACTACATTGACATCATCGTGCGCTGTATATAGAGTTCACTACATTGACATCTCAGTCAGCTGTATATAAAGTTCGCTACTCTAACATCATCGTCCGCTGTTTATAGAGTCCCTACACTGACATCATCGTCCGCTGTATATAGAGTTCCCTACGTTGATACTTAAGTCAGCTGTATATATAGTTCGCTACACTGACATCATCGTCCGCTGTATATAGGGTTCACTACATTGACATCTCAGTCAGCTGTATATGAAGTTCGCTACGCTGACATAATCGTCCGCCTGTATATAGAGTTTACATTGACATCACAGTCAGCTGTATAGAGATTTTGCTAATCTGACATCATCGTCCGCAGTATATAGAGTTCACTACATTGACATCTCATTCAGCTGTATTTAGAGTTCGCTAATCTTACATAATTGTCCGCTGTATATAGAGTTCACTACATCGACATTTCAGTCAGTTGTATATAGAGTTCGCTACACTGACATCATCGTCCGCTATATGTAGAGTTCTCCACATTGACATCATAATGGGCTGTATATAGTGTTCACTGCGCAGCATCTCAGTCAGCTGTATATAGAGTACACTACGTTGACATCATCGTCCTCTGTACATAGAGTTCGTTACACTGACATCGTCGTGCGCTTTATATAATGTTCACTACACTGACATCATCGTCCGCTGTATATAGAGTTCACTTCATTGACATCTCAGTCAGCTGTATATAAAGTTCTATACACTAGCATCATGGTCCGCTGTTTATAGATTTCGCTACGCTGACATCATCGTCCGCCTTATATAGAGTTTACATTGACATCTCAGTCAGCTGTATATAGAGTTCGCTAATCTGACATCATCGTCCGCAGTATATAGAGTTCACTACATTGACATCTCAGTCAGCTGTATATAGAGTTCGCTACACTGACATCATCGTTAGCAGTATATAGAGAGTGCGCTACCCAGACATCATAATCATATGTGTAAAGACGGCTCAACACTGAAAAGTCTGCTGTATGAAGAGTTTGGTACAATGCCATCATAGTCAACTGTATAAAAACTGCGCTACGCAGACATCATAGTCAGTTGTATGTAGATTTCGCTACACTGACATTATAGTCGTCTATGCAAAAACTACTTTTCACTGACATGCTATTCAGCTGTATGTAGAGTTCGCTACACTGACATCATCGTGCGCTGTATTTAGAGTTCACTACATTGACATCATCGTGCGCTGTATGTAGAGTTCGCTACACTGACATCATCGTCCGCTGTATATAGAGTTCACTTCATTGACATCTCAGTCAGCTGTATATAGAGTTCGCTACACTGACATCATCGTGCGCTGTATATAGAGTTCACTACATTGACATCATCGTGCGCTGTATATAGAGTTCACTACATTGACATCATCAGTCAGCTGTATATAAAGTTTTACTCTGGACATCATCGTCGCTGTATATAGAGTTCGCCTACACTGACATCATCGTCCGCTGTATATAGAGTTCACTACATTGACATCATCAGTCCGCTGTATATAGAGTTCGCTACACTGACATCATCGTCCGCTGTATATAGAGTTCACTACACTGACATCATCGTGCGCTGTATATAGAGTTAACTACACTGACATCATCAGTCAGCTGTATATAGAGTTCACTACATTGACATCTCAGTCAGCTGTATATGAAGTTCGCTACACTGACATCATCGTGCGCTGTATATAGAGTTCACTACATTGACATCTCAGTCAGCTGTATATGAAGTTCGCTACGCTGACATCATCGTCCGCTGTATATAGAGTTTACATTGACATCTCAGTCAGCTGTATAGAGAGTTCGTTAATCTGACATCATCGTCCGCTGTATATAGAGTTCACTACATTGACATCTCAGTCAGCTGTATATAGAGTACGCTACACTGACATCATCGTCGCGCAGTATATAGAGTGCGCTAACCAGACATCATAATCATATGTGTAAAGACTGCCAAACACTGACATAAAAGTCTGCTGTATAAAGAATTAGGTACAATGCCATCATAGTCAACTAGGCAAAAACTGCGTTACGCGCAGATATCATTGTCAGTTGTATGTAGATTTCGCTACGCTGACGTCATAGTCTGTTATATGTAGATTTCGCTACACTGACATTATAGTCGTCTATGCAAAAACTACTTTTCACTGACATGCTATTCAGCTGTATATAGAGTTCGCTACACTGACATCATCGTGCGCTGTATTTAGAGTTCACTACATTGACATCATCGTGCGCTGTATATAGAGTTCACTACATTGACATCTCAGTCAGCTGTATATAAAGTTCGCTACTCTAACATCATCGTCCGCTGTTTATCGAGTACCCTACACTGACATCATCGTCCGCTGTATATAGAGTACCCTACGTTGATACTTCAGTCAGCTGTATATATAGTTCGCTACACTGACATCATCGTCCGCTGTATATAGAGTTCACTACATTGACATCTCAGTCAGCTGTATATGAAGTTCGCTACGCTGACATCATCGTCCGCTGTATATAGAGTTTACGCTGACATCTCAGTCAGCTGTGTATATAGAGTTCGCTAATCTGACATCATCGTCCGCTGTATATAGAGTTCACTACACTGACATTTCAGTCAGCTGTATATAGAGTTCGCTACAACTGACATCATCGTCAGCTATATGTAGAGTTCACCACACTGACATCATAATGCGCTGTATAGATTCACTACGCAGCATCTCAGTCTGCTGTATAGAGTACACTACTTTGACATCATCGTCCGCTGTACATAGAGTTTCGCTACACTGACATCATCGTGCGCTGTATATAGAGTTCACTTCATTGACATCTCAGTCAGCTGTATTAGAGTTCTATACACTGACATCATCGTCCGCTGTATATAGAGTTCACTACACTGACATCATCAGTCCGCTGTATATAGAGTTCGCTACATTGACATCTCAGTCAGCTGTATATGAGTTCACTACACTGACATCATCGTCCGCTGTATATAGAGTACCCTATTTGACATCATAAGTCAGCTGTATATAGAGTTCGCTACACTGACATCATCGTCCGCTGTATATAGAGTTCACTACATTGACATCTCAGTCAGCTGTATATGAAGTTTCGCTACACTGACATAATCGTCCGCTTATATAGAGTTCGCTACATTGACATCACAGTCAGCTGTATAGAGATTTTGCTAACTGACATCATCGTCTGCTGTATATAGAGTTCACTACATTGACATCTCATTCAGCTGTGTATTTAGAGTTCGCTAATCTACATAATTGTCCGCTGTATATAGAGTTCACTACATCGACATTTCAGTCAGTTGTATATAGAGTTCGCTACACTGACATCATCGTCCGCTATATGTAGAGTTTCGCTGACATCATAATGGGCTGTATATAGAGTTCACTGCGCAGCATCTCAGTCAGCTGTATATAGAGTACACTACGTTGACATCATCGTCCTCTGTACATAGAGTTCGTTACACTGACATCGTCGTGCGCTTTATATAATGTTCACTACACTGACATCATCGTCCGCTGTATATAGAGTTCACTTCATTGACATCTCAGTCAGCTGTATATAAAGTTCTATACACTAGCATCATGGTCCGCTGTTTATAGATTTCGCTACGCTGACATCATCGTCCGCCTTATATAGAGTTTACATTGACATCTCAGTCAGCTGTATATAGAGTTCGCTAATCTGACATCATCGTCCGCAGTATATAGAGTTCACTACATTGACATCTCAGTCAGCTGTATTTAGAGTTCGCTACACTGACATCATCGTTAGCAGTATATAGAGTGCGCTACCCAGACATCATAATCATATGTGTAAAGACGGCTCAACACTAAAAGTCTGCTGTATGAAGAATTAGGTACAATGCCTTCTTAGTCAACTAGATAAACCCGCGCTACGCAGATATCATAGTCAGTTGCATGTAGATTTCGCTACACTGACATTATAGTCGTCTATGCAAAAACTACTTTTCACTGACATGCTATTCAGCTGTATGTAGAGTTCGCTACACTGACATCATCGTGCGCTGTATTTAGAGTTCACTACATTGACATCATCGTGTGCTGTATGTAGAGTTCAATACACTGACATCATCGTCCCCTGTATATAGAGTTCACTTCATTGACATCTCAGTCAGCTGTATATAAAGTTCGATACACTAACATCATCGTCCGCTGTATATAGAGTTCACTACATTGACATCTCAGTCAGCTGTATATGAAGTTCGCTACGCTGACATCATCGTCCGCTGTATATAGAGTTTTCATGGACATCTCAGTCAGCAGTATAGAGAGTTCGCCAATCTGACATCATCGTCCGTTGTATATAGAGTTCAATACATTGACATTTCAGTCAGTTGTATATGGAGTTCGCTACACTGACATCATCGTCCGCTATATGTAGAGTTCACCACACTGACATCATAATGCGCTGTATATAGAGATAACTACGCAGACATCTCAGTCAGCTGCATATAGAGTACACTACGTTGACATCATCGTCTGCTGTATATATAATTCGCTACACTGACATCATCGTGCGCTGTATATAGAGTTCACTACATTGTCATCTCAGTCAGCTGTATATGAAGTTCGCTACGCTGACATCATCGTCCGCTGTATATAGAGTTTACATTGACATCTCAATTAGCTGAATAGAGAGTTCGTTAATCTGACATCATCGTCCGCTGTATATAGAGTTCACTACATTGACATCTCAGTCAGCTGTATACAGAGTACGCTACACAGACATCATCGTTCGCAGTATATAGAGTGCGCTAACCAGACATCATAATCATATGTGTAAAGACTGCCAAACACTGACATAAAAGTCTGCTGTATAAAGAATTAGGTACAATGCCATCATAGTCAACTAGGCAAAAACTGCGTTACGCGCAGATATCATTGTCAGTTGTACGTAGATTTCGCAACGCTGACGTCATAGTCTGTAATATGTAGATTTCGCTACACTGACATTATAGTCGTCTATGCAAAAACTACTTTTCACTGACATGCTTATTCAGCTGTATATAGAGTTCGCTACACTGACATCATCGTGCGCTGTATTTAGAGTTCACTACATTGACATCATCGTGCGCTGTATATAGAGTTCACTACATTGACATCTCAGTCAGCTGTATATAAAGTTCGCTACTCTAACATCATCGTCCGCTGTTTATCGAGTACCCTACACTGACATCATCGTCCGCTGTATATAGAGTACCCTACGTTGATACTTCAGTCAGCTGTATATATAGTTCGGTACACTGACATCATCGTCCGCTGTATATAGAGTTCACTACATTGACATCTCAGTCAGCTGTATATGAAGTTCGCTACGCTGACATCATCGTCCGCTGTATATAGAGTTTACATTGACATCTCAGTCAGCTGTATAGAGAGTTCGCTAATCTGACATCATCGTCCGCTGTATATAGAGTTCACTACAATGACATTTCAGTCAGTTGTATATGGAGTTCGCTACACTGACATCATCGTCAGCTATATGTAGAGTTCACCACACTGACATCATAATGCGCTGTATATAGAGTTTACTACGCAGCATCTCAGTCTGCTGTATATAGAGTACACTACTTTGACATCATCGTCCGCTGTACATACAGTTTCGCTACACTGACATCATCGTGCGCTGTATATAGAGTTCACTTCATTTACATCTCAGTCAGCTGTATATAAAGTTCTATACACTAGAATCATCGTCCGCTGTTTATAGATTTCGCTACACTGACATCATCTTCCGCTGAATATAGAATTCGCTACATTGACATCCCAGTCAGCTGTATATGAAGTTCACTACGCTGACATCATCGTCCGCCTTATATAGAGTTTACATTGACATCTCAGTCAGCTGTATAGAGAGTTCGCTAATCTGACATCATCGTCCGCAGTATATAGAGTTCACTACATTGACATCTCAGTCAGCTGTATATAGAGTTCTCTACACTGACAACATCGTTAGCAGTATATAGAGTGCGCTACACAGACATCATAATCATATGTGTAAAGACTGCTCAACACTGACATAAAAGTCTGCTGTATGAAGAATTAGGTACAATGCCATCATAGCCAACTAGGTAAAAACTGCGCTACGCAGATATCATAGGCAGTTGTATGTAGATTTCGCTACGCTGACGTCATTGTCAGTTGTATGTAGATTTCGCTACACTGACATTTGATCGTCTATGCAAAAACTACTTTTCACTGACATGCTATTCAGCTGTACATAGAGTTCGTTACACTGACATCGTCGTGCGCTTTATATAATGTTCACTACACTGACATCATCGTCCGCTGTATATAGAGTTCACTTCATTGACATCTCAGTCAGCTGTATATAAAGTTCTATACACTAGCATCATGGTCCGCTGTTATAGATTTCGCTACGCTGACATCATCGTCCGCTGTATATAGAGTTTACATTGACATCTCAGTCAGCTGTATATAGAGAGTTCGCTAATCTGACATCATCGTCCGCAGTATATAGAGTTCACTACATTGACATCTCAGTCCTGCTGTATTTAGAGTTCGCTACACTGACATCATCGTTAGCAGTATATAGAGTGCGCTACCCAGACATCATAATCATATGTGTAAAGACGGCTCAACACTAAAAGTCTGCTGTATGAAGAATTAGGTACAATGCCTTCTAGTCAACTAGATAAACCCGCGCTACGCAGATATCATAGTCAGTTGCATGTAGATTTCGCTACACTGACATTATAGTCGTCTATGCAAAAACTACTTTTCACTGACATGCTATTCAGCTGTATGTAGTAGAGTTCGCTACACTGACATCATCGTGCGCTGTATTTAGAGTTCACTACATTGACATCATCGTGTGCTGTATGTAGAGTTCAATACACTGACATCATCGTCCCCTGTATATAGAGTTCACTTCATTGACATCTCAGTCAGCTGTATATAAAGTTCGATACACTAACATCATCGTCCGCTGTATATAGAGTTCACTACATTGACATCTCAGTCAGCTGTATATGAAGTTCGCTACGCTGACATCATCGTCCGCTGTATATAGAGTTTTCATGGACATCTCAGTCAGCAGTATAGAGAGTTCGCCAATCTGACATCATCGTCCGTTGTATATAGAGTTCAATACATTGACATTTCAGTCAGTTGTATATGGAGTTCGCTACACTGACATCATCGTCCGCTATATGTAGAGTCACCACACTGACATCATAATGCGCTGTATATAGAGATAACTACGCAGACATCTCAGTCAGCTGCATATATAGAGTACACTACGTTGACATCATCGTCTGCTGTATATATAATTCGCTACACTGACATCATCGTGCGCTGTATATATAGAGTTCACTGACATTGTCATCTCAGTCAGCTGTATATGTAGTTCGCTACGCTGACATCATCGTCCGCTGTATATAGAGTTTACATTGACATCTCAGTTAGCTGTATAGAGAGTTCGTTAATCTGACATCATCGTCCGCTGTATATAGAGTTCACTACATTGACATCTCAGTCAGCTGTATACAGAGTACGCTACACAGACATCATCGTTCGCAGTATATAGAGTGCGCTAACCAGACATCATAATCATATGTGTAAAGACTGCCAAACACTGACATAAAAGTCTGCTGTATAAAGAATTAGGTACAATGCCATCATAGTCAACTAGGCAAAAACTGCGTTACGCGCAGATATCATTGTCAGTTGTACGTAGATTTCGCAACGCTGACGTCATAGTCTGTAATATGTAGATTTCGCTACACTGACATTATAGTCGTCTATGCAAAAACTACTTTTCACTGACATGCTATTCAGCTGTATATAGAGTTCGCTACACTGACATCATCGTGCGCTGTATTTAGAGTTCACTACATTGACATCATCGTGCGCTGTATATAGAGTTCACTACATTGACATCTCAGTCAGCTGTATATAAAGTTCGCTACTCTAACATCATCGTCCGCTGTTTATCGAGTACCCTACACTGACATCATCGTCCGCTGTATATAGAGTACCCTACGTTGATACTTCAGTCAGCTGTATATATAGTTCGGTACACTGACATCATCGTCCGCTGTATATAGAGTTCACTACATTGACATCTCAGTCAGCTGTATATGAAGTTCGCTACGCTGACATCATCGTCCGCTGTATATAGAGTTTACATTGACATCTCAGTCAGCTGTATAGAGAGTTCGCTAATCTGACATCATCGTCCGCTGTATATAGAGTTCACTACAATGACATTTCAGTCAGTTGTATATGGAGTTCGCTACACTGACATCATCGTCAGCTATATGTAGAGTTCACCACACTGACATCATAATGCGCTGTATATAGAGTTTACTACGCAGCATCTCAGTCTGCTGTATATAGAGTACACTACTTTGACATCATCGTCCGCTGTACATACAGTTTCGCTACACTGACATCATCGTGCGCTGTATATAGAGTTCACTTCATTTACATCTCAGTCAGCTGTATATAAAGTTCTATACACTAGAATCATCGTCCGCTGTTTATAGATTTCGCTACACTGACATCATCTTCCGCTGAATATAGAATTCGCTACATTGACATCCCAGTCAGCTGTATATGAAGTTCACTACGCTGACATCATCGTCCGCCTTATATAGAGTTTACATTGACATCTCAGTCAGCTGTATAGAGAGTTCGCTAATCTGACATCATCGTCCGCAGTATATAGAGTTCACTACATTGACATCTCAGTCAGCTGTATATAGAGTTCTCTACACTGACAACATCGTTAGCAGTATATAGAGTGCGCTACACAGACATCATAATCATATGTGTAAAGACTGCTCAACACTGACATAAAAGTCTGCTGTATGAAGAATTAGGTACAATGCCATCATAGCCAACTAGGTAAAAACTGCGCTACGCAGATATCATAGGCAGTTGTATGTAGATTTCGCTACGCTGACGTCATTGTCAGTTGTATGTAGATTTCGCTACACTGACATTTGATCGTCTATGCAAAAACTACTTTTCACTGACATGCTATTCAGCTGTATATAGAGTTCGCTACACTGACATCATCGTCAGCTATATGTAGAGTTCACAACACTGACATCATAATGCGCTGTATATAGAGTTCACTACTCAGCATCTCAGTCAGCTGTATATAGAGTACACTACGTTGACATCATCGTCCGCTGTACATAGAGTTCGCAACAATGACATCATCGTCTGCTGTATATAGAGTTCACTACATTGACATCTCAGTCAGCTGTATATGGAGTTCGCTACACTGACATCATCGTCAGCTATATGTAGAGTTCACCACACTGACATCATAATGCGCTGTATATAGAGTTCACTACGCAGCATCTCCGTCAGCTGTATATTGAGTACACTACGTTGACATCATCGTCTGCTGTATATATAATTCGCTACACTGACATCATCGTGCGCTGTATAAAAATGTTCACTACACTGACATCATCGTCCGCTGTATATAGAGTTCACTACATTGTCATCTCAGTCAGCTGTATATGAAGTTCGCTACGCTGACATCATCGTCCGCTGTATATAGAGTTTACATTGACATCTCAGTTAGCTGTATAGAGAGTTCGTTAATCTGACATCATCGTCCGCTGTATATAGAGTTCACTACATTGACATCTCAGTCAGCTGTATACAGAGTACGCTACACAGACATCATCGTTCGCAGTATATAGAGAGTGCGCTAACCAGACATCATAATCATATGTGTAAAGACTGCCAAACACTGACATAAAAGTCTGCTGTATAAAGAATTAGGTACAATGCCATCATAGTCAACTAGGCAAAAACTGCGTTACGCGCAGATATCATTGTCAGTTGTACGTAGATTTCGCAACGCTGACGTCATAGTCTGTAATATGTAGATTTCGCTACACTGACATTATAGTCGTCTATGCAAAAACTACTTTTCACTGACATGCTATTCAGCTGTATATAGAGTTCGCTACACTGACATCATCGTGCGCTGTATTTAGAGTTCACTACATTGACATCATCGTGCGCTGTATATAGAGTTCACTACATTGACATCTCAGTCAGCTGTATATAAAGTTCGCTACTCTAACATCATCGTCCGCTGTTTATCGAGTACCCTACACTGACATCATCGTCCGCTGTATATAGAGTACCCTACGTTGATACTTCAGTCAGCTGTATATATAGTTCGGTACACTGACATCATCGTCCGCTGTATATAGAGTTCACTACATTGACATCTCAGTCAGCTGTATATGAAGTTCGCTACGCTGACATCATCGTCCGCTGTATATAGAGTTTACATTGACATCTCAGTCAGCTGTATAGAGAGTTCGCTAATCTGACATCATCGTCCGCTGTATATAGAGTTCACTACAATGACATTTCAGTCAGTTGTATATGGAGTTCGCTACACTGACATCATCGTCAGCTATATGTAGAGTTCACCACACTGACATCATAATGCGCTGTATATAGAGTTTACTACGCAGCATCTCAGTCTGCTGTATATAGAGTACACTACTTTGACATCATCGTCCGCTGTACATACAGTTTCGCTACACTGACATCATCGTGCGCTGTATATAGAGTTCACTTCATTTACATCTCAGTCAGCTGTATATAAAGTTCTATACACTAGAATCATCGTCCGCTGTTTATAGATTTCGCTACACTGACATCATCTTCCGCTGAATATAGAATTCGCTACATTGACATCCCAGTCAGCTGTATATGAAGTTCACTACGCTGACATCATCGTCCGCCTTATATAGAGTTTACATTGACATCTCAGTCAGCTGTATAGAGAGTTCGCTAATCTGACATCATCGTCCGCAGTATATAGAGTTCACTACATTGACATCTCAGTCAGCTGTATATAGAGTTCTCTACACTGACAACATCGTTAGCAGTATATAGAGTGCGCTACACAGACATCATAATCATATGTGTAAAGACTGCTCAACACTGACATAAAAGTCTGCTGTATGAAGAATTAGGTACAATGCCATCATAGCCAACTAGGTAAAAACTGCGCTACGCAGATATCATAGGCAGTTGTATGTAGATTTCGCTACGCTGACGTCATTGTCAGTTGTATGTAGATTTCGCTACACTGACATTTGATCGTCTATGCAAAAACTACTTTTCACTGACATGCTATTCAGCTGTATATAGAGTTCGCTACACTGACATCATCGTCAGCTATATGTAGAGTTCACAACACTGACATCATAATGCGCTGTATATAGAGTTCACTACTCAGCATCTCAGTCAGCTGTATATAGAGTACACTACGTTGACATCATCGTCCGCTGTACATAGAGTTCGCAACAATGACATCATCGTCTGCTGTATATAGAGTTCACTACATTGACATCTCAGTCAGCTGTATATGGAGTTCGCTACACTGACATCATCGTCAGCTATATGTAGAGTTCACCACACTGACATCATAATGCGCTGTATATAGAGTTCACTACGCAGCATCTCCGTCAGCTGTATATTGAGTACACTACGTTGACATCAACGTCCGCTGTACATAGAGTTCGCTACAATGACATCATCTTCCGCTGAATATAGAAGTCGCTACATTGACATCTCAGTCAGCTGTATATGAAGTTCGTTACGCCGACATCATCGTCCGCTGTTGCGAGTACCCTACACTGACATCATCGTCTGCTGTATATAGAGTACCTTACGTTGATATTTCAGTCAGCTGTATATATAGTTCGATACACTGACATCATCGTCTGCTTTATGTAGAGTTCACCACACTGACATCATCGTGTGCTGTATATAGGGTTCACTACATTGACATCTCTGTCAGCTGTATATAGAGTTCGCTACACAAACCTCATCGTTCGCAGATATATAGAGTGCGCTACCCAGACATCATAATCATATGTGTTAAGTCTGCTCAACACTGACATAAAAGTCTGCAGTATGAAGAATTTGGTACAATGCCACCAAAGTCAACTAGGTAAACCCGCGCTACGCATATATCATAGTCAGTTGTATGTAGATTACTCTACAGTGACGTCATAGTCAGTTGTACGTAGATTTCGCTACACTGACATTTTGCCGTCTATGGAAAAACTACTTTTCACTGACATGCTATTCAGCTGTATATAGAGTTCGCTACACTGACATCATCGGGCGCTGTATTTAGAGTTCACTACATTGACATCATCGTGCGCTGTATATAGAGTTCACTACATTGACATCTCAGTCAGCTGTATATAAAGTTCGCTACTCTAACATCATCGTCCGCTGTTTATCGAGTACCCTACACTGACATCATCGTCCGCTGTATATAGAGTACCCTACGTTGATACTTCAGTCAGCTGTATATATAGTTCGGTACACTGACATCATCGTCCGCTGTATAAAGAGTTCACTACATTGACATCTCAGTCAGCTGTATATGAAGTTCGCTACGCTGACATCATCGTCCGCTGTATATAGAGTTTACATTGACATCTCAGTCAGCTGTATAGAGAGTTCGCTAATCTGACATCATCGTCCGCTGTATATAGAGTTCACTACAATGACATTTCAGTCAGTTGTATATGGAGTTCGCTACACTGACATCATCGTCAGCTATATGTAGAGTTCACCACACTGACATCATAATGCGCTGTATATAGAGTTTACTACGCAGCATCTCAGTCTGCTGTATATAGAGTACACTACTTTGACATCATCGTCCGCTGTACATACAGTTTCGCTACACTGACATATTATCGTGCGCTGTATATAGAGTTCACTTCATTTACATCTCAGTCAGCTGTATATAAAGTTCTATACACTAGAATCATCGTCCGCTGTTTATAGATTTCGCTACACTGACATCATCTTCCGCTGAATATAGAATTCGCTACATTGACATCCCAGTCAGCTGTATATGAAGTTCACTACGCTGACATCATCGTCCGCCTTATATAGAGTTTACATTGACATCTCAGTCAGCTGTATAGAGAGTTCGCTAATCTGACATCATCGTCCGCAGTATATAGAGTTCACTACATTGACATCTCAGTCAGCTGTATATAGAGTTCTCTACACTGACAACATCGTTAGCAGTATATAGAGTGCGCTACACAGACATCATAATCATATGTGTAAAGACTGCTCAACACTGACATAAAAGTCTGCTGTATGAAGAATTAGGTACAATGCCATCATAGCCAACTAGGTAAAAACTGCGCTACGCAGATATCATAGGCAGTTGTATGTAGATTTCGCTACGCTGACGTCATTGTCAGTTGTATGTAGATTTCGCTACACTGACATTTGATCGTCTATGCAAAAACTACTTTTCACTGACATGCTATTCAGCTGTATATAGAGTTCGCTACACTGACATCATCGTCAGCTATATGTAGAGTTCACAACACTGACATCATAATGCGCTGTATATAGAGTTCACTACTCAGCATCTCAGTCAGCTGTATATAGAGTACACTACGTTGACATCATCGTCCGCTGTACATAGAGTTCGCAACAATGACATCATCGTCTGCTGTATATAGAGTTCACTACATTGACATCTCAGTCAGCTGTATATGAAGTTCGTTACGCCGACATCATCGTCCGCTGTTGCGAGTACCCTACACTGACATCATCGTCTGCTGTATATAGAGTACCTTACGTTGATATTTCAGTCAGCTGTATATATAGTTCGATACACTGACATCATCGTCTGCTTTATGTAGAGTTCACCACACTGACATCATCGTGTGCTGTATATAGGGTTCACTACATTGACATCTCTGTCAGCTGTATATAGAGTTCGCTACACAAACCTCATCGTTCGCAGATATATAGAGTGCGCTACCCAGACATCATAATCATATGTGTTAAGTCTGCTCAACACTGACATAAAAGTCTGCAGTATGAAGAATTTGGTACAATGCCACCAAAGTCAACTAGGTAAACCCGCGCTACGCATATATCATAGTCAGTTGTATGTAGATTACTCTACAGTGACGTCATAGTCAGTTGTACGTAGATTTCGCTACACTGACATTTTGCCGTCTATGGAAAAACTACTTTTCACTGACATGCTATTCAGCTGTATATAGAGTTCGCTACACTGACATCATCGTGCGCTGTATTTAGAGTTCACTACATTGACATCATCGTGCGCTGTATATAGAGTTCACTACATTGACATCTCAGTCAGCTGTATATAAAGTTCGCTACTCTAACATCATCGTCCACTGTTTATCGAGTACCCTACACTGACATCATCGTCCGCTGTATATAGAGTACCCTACGTTGATACTTCAGTCAGCTGTATATATAGTTCGGTACACTGACATCATCGTCCGCTGTATATAGAGTTCACTACATTGACATCTCAGTCAGCTGTATATGAAGTTCGCTACGCTGACATCATCGTCCGCTGTATATAGAGTTTACATTGACATCTCAGTCAGCTGTATAGAGAGTTCGCTAATCTGACATCATCGTCCGCTGTATATAGAGTTCACTACAATGACATTTCAGTCAGTTGTATATGGAGTTCACCACACTGACGTCATCGTGGGTTGTATATAGAGTTCTCTACGCAGACATCTCCGTCAGCTGTATATAGAGTACACTACGTTGACATCATCGTCCGCTGTATATAGAGTTCGCTACACTGACATCATCGTGCGCTGTATAAAATGTTCACTACACTGACATCATCGTCCGCTGTATATAGAGTTCACTACATTGACATCTCAGTCAGCTGTATATGAAGTTCGCTACGCTGAAATCATCGTCCGCTGTATATAGAGTTTTCATGGACATCTTAGTCAGCTGTATAGAGAGTTCGCTAATCTGACATCATCGTCCGCTGTATATAGAGTTCACTACATTGACATTTCAGTCAGTTGTATATGGAGTTCGCTACACTGACATCATCGTCTGCTATATGTAGAGTTCACCACACTGACATCATAATGCGCTGTATATAGAGATCACTACGCAGACATCTCAGTCAGCTGTATATAGAGTACACTACGTTGACATCATCGTCTGCTGTATATATAATTCGCTACACTGACATCATCGTGCGCTGTACAAAATGTTCACTACACTGACATCATCGTGCGCTGTATATAGAGTTCACTACATTGACATCTCAGTCAGCTGCATATGAAGTTCGCTACGCTGACATCATCGTCCGCTGTATATAGAATTTACATTGACATCTCAGTCAGCTGTATAGAGAGTTCGTTAATCTGACATCATCGTCCGCTGTATATAGAGTTCACTATATTGACATTTCAGTCAGTTGTATATGTAGTTCGCTACACAGACATCATCGTCAGCTATATGTAGAGTTCACCACACTGACATCATAATGCGCTGTATATAGAGTTCACTACGCAGCATCTCAGTCATCTGTATATAGAGTACACTACGTTGACATCATCGTCCGCTGTACATAGAGTTCGCTACACTGACATCATCGTGCGCTGTATATAGAGTTCACTTCATTGACATCTCAGTCAGCTGTATATATAGTTCTATACAATAGCATCATCGACCGCTGTTTATAGATTTCGCTATACTGACATCATCTTCCGCTGAATATAGAATTCGCTACATTGACATCTCAGTCAGCTGTATATGAAGTTCGCTACGCGACATCATCGTCCCCTGTATATAGAGATCACTATACTGACATCTCAGTCAGCCGTATATGAAGTTCGCTACGCTGACATCATCGTCCGCCTTATATAGTTTAACATGACACCTCAGTCAGCTGTATATGAAGTTCGCTAATCTGACATCATTGTCCGCTTTATATAGAGTTCACTACATTGACATCTCAGTCAGCTGTATATAGAGTTCGCTACCCTGACATCATCGTGCGCTGTATTTAGTGTTCACTACATTGGCCCTGTATAAAGTTCCTACTGACATTTTATCGGGGTTTCCCC